>BQNB010035450.1:0-50863 GCA_026074375.1 Tanacetum coccineum | reverse complement strand
CTGTATATGATGTTAGTTAATCGAAGTACTTGGTACTTATACGACCTTAATTTAAATAGGTTGCATCTGACGATTTGCGTGACGATATTTGGATTATCAGAACTCAAGGTGAGTTCATAGCCCCACATTTTTACGATTTCAATGATTTATAACTATGGGGTGGAAACATGCTTTGTTTTATAAATTGGACGCAAGTGGATATTTTATATTGATTACATGTTTGCCTAAGTAGCGATAACCCAAGTTGAGCCCATTATCATGAACTGTCAATTGCATAGATGTAGTTGTTAATTACATTATGTGAGCGCGAATGTTATGAATAGATCTATTTGGGGAAACGACCTCCCCGTTCGGGTGACTAGCTATCACCGAGAACGAACGTATAGCATGTCGAATTTGGGATGTTTTCGGGTTGAACATCTAATCGGGCAGAAATTGCAATACATTATTATTGCAAGAAAGATCGTCGAGCTTCAGTGTCATGAGCTTAGGAAAATGTAATCGGGTTTTGTGATGTCTGCATGTGTTGCATTATCACGGGGAAAGTCTTGCGGTCCTGCATATTATGATTTATCAAACCTATGAATTCACCAACATTATTGTTGACGTTTTAAAGCAATGTTTTTCAGGAGATCAGTAAGCATAAGGTGCCAAGGATACATTGGTGATTTTGTTTTGGGAAGTCATGCTAAAGATATGGTTGTATTATGTTTTGGGAAACTCACGTGTTGTGAACCAGTATCTTTGTAATAATAATAAGGAACAAGTTAAAGCTTCGAGCTATTTGTATCAAATATTTGTTAAATATAATGTATCAGTTTTAAAACGACTTTTTGGTCGTTCTATATATATCTTGTGTTATTGATCTGAGAAGTAACACGCCCCAGAGATCCTTATTCCGCTGCGACCCAATTTAGGGGTGTTACAGAAAACAACACAAAACTCTCTCCTTTTCCTTCCTTATAGCCTACGGCCAAAACTCCCCATCCTAAATCATCCATACAAATTTTATTCACCACATTTACAAGTGTTCCTACATCATTCCTAAGATAACCTAAGGTGTTTAGAAGGTTTGCTTTAAGGTTTACAAGTGTTAGAAGAAGAAAGTTCAAGATTAGAGTTTTGGTGAAATTAGGGTTTTCAAGGTGTTGAAAGCTAGGGTTTGTTTGCTAAACAAGGGTTTATATCATATTTTTCATCTTCATACTTCATATTAAGGTTACCTAAAAACCTTAATCTCTTTACTTTTATGATTTTATGCATATATGATGTTTATGTAGTTAATCACCATCTAAGGACTTATTTACTTGTAAAAATGGATTTTTACACTTGTTTATGGTTTGGTAAACTTTTACATATGATATATGAATGTTGATATCATGTTATGATGGATGTATAAGTATTGTACATATGTGGTTTATGTATAAAATGTATATATAAACAAGATACATTAAAAGTATATATATAAAAGTTCATGAACAAATAAGTATGTAAACTTATAGATCTTGTGATTCTTGGACAATATATGGACTAATCATGGACTTGAAACCCTAAGGATGTAAGACATGTGATATAAATGGTTATAAAGGACTTGAAACAAAGTGGTTAAACTAAAAAGTTATAAAAATAACTTTTAAACACATATTGAGTAATTTATAAAAGTGGACTGTTAGAATTCGAATTTTAAGGCATCTATTTTATGATTTTATAAAATACTACATGTCACAAGGATCGTGGGCATGTAGAGAACTTGAAAAACCAATTTATAACGAAGGAGATACGCTAATTTTAAGTTATACGTTAATTAAACGCGTTTATAAAAGAAATTTTATAAAAACCAATTAATATTCACATCTAATGAAAATGTAAACATATTTTATCAGTTAGTACATAATTTTAGGATTTCAAAACAATAAGAATCATAATTTTATGATTAATAACGAAGGAGTTATGAATTACGCGAGTTTACGACAATAAATACTTTTATAAAACTATTTTTATAAAAGTTACTATTCATCTCAGACATGAACATTTTGAAAACAACATTAATTTTATAAAACTTTTAATTATGAAGACGTACTCGAAAGAATCGCTAAAAACGGAGTTAAAACGAATAAAATACGACATTTACGATAACAAAATTTATAAAAATAAATTTATAAACTGTAATGAATAGTAAAAACCACTGTTCACCAGGGGACTAAAAATATGGAAATGTAATATTTTGATAACTCGTCTTAATACGAAAGCGTGAACATAAGAAACAGGCTTAAAACGATAAAGTTACGTCGTTTTCAATAAAGAGATATTTATAAACATATTTACTTTATAAATATGATTTCACTAAAACGATTAGATGGTGATGTAGCTATATAGAATTATATATGGTAGTAGTTATTCAAAGTGCTTAGAACTTATACAACCTATACTTGATTAGGTTGCATTCGGTCATTATCGTGACGCATTATCTATTGTGATATACATTGTTGATTGTTCAATTCACTTGAGGTGAGTTCATAGCCCCACGTTTTATATTTACAATGATTTATATGTTTTGGGGTGATAAACATATGCATATTTTACAAATAGGACGCAAGTATACATTTTAACATGATTACGTGTTTGTCTAAGTAGCGATAACCCTCTGTGCCCACAATCATGAACTGTCAATTGCTAGTATAGTAAGTGCGAATGTTAAAAAATAGATCTATTGGGATTGGCATCCCCGTTCGGGTGATTAGCTATCACTGGACAAACAAACGTATACCATGTTGGACATAGGATGTTGCGGGTTAGAACATCACCATGGGCAATATTGGCAATTTATATTGCAATTCATTTATGTCGAGCTTCGGTGTCATGAGCTTAGGGAAACGTAATTACATTTTATGATGTTTGCATCTGTTGCATTATCATGGGGGAAATCTTGCAGTCCTACATTATACATTTATAAACCTATGAATTCACTCAACAATATGTTGACGTTTTAAAGCAATGTTTTTTAGGAGGTCAATAAGGCACAAGGTGCAAGGGATACATTGGTGGTTATTTTTTGAAGTTACATGTTAAAGATTTGGTTGCATTTCATATTGGGATATTTCTTATGAACTAGTATCTTTGTTATTTGGGAAACAATGAACAAGTAAAGCTTTAGGCTATTGTAACAAACGCTTTGTTAAATCTAATGTATCAGTTTTAAATGACTTTTTGGTCGTTCTTATATTATCTTGTGTTATTGATCTATGATGTACCACCCTCATACCCATATTCCGATACGATCCATTTTGGAGGTGTTACAGATTGGTATCAAGAGCCAAGGTTATACAAAACCAGGTCAAATGTTTTTGCTGGACTATAACCGTTTTCAAACATCGCATTCATACAAAAGGGATTTTCACGAGACATACATACATACACTAGTTGTTTCATTAGTTGATTAGACTAGATGCATTCATGATTGATATACATGTTATGATATAAATGTATATTACTATAAGAGTCTTATATTAAATACTAATATAAGCTATTTTGGATTTTCAGATACAGTCATGTCGGATTCTGAGGATTCCACGGTTACATACACGGAGGTATCTAGTCCGTTTGAGGACTTATCAGACATTGGATCCCCAGGAGTTGTTGGACCCGAGTACGAGGGACTTCCCTGGATGCTAGATGACCCATATGTGCAGGTCGTTTTACAGGCGCCACCATCACCAGACTATGTGCCTGGCCCGGAGGAGCCAGAGCAGGCACCACCTCTACCAGACCTTGTTCCAGAGCTGGTTTATCCGGAGTTTATGCCACCAGAGGATGAGGTACTCCCAGCTGAGGAGCAGCCACTGCCTGCTGCTGCCTCACCCACTGCTGATTCACCAGGCTATGTTCCTGAGTCAGATCCTGAGGAGGATCCGGAGGAGGATGATGATGAGGACCCTGAGGAGGATCCTGTTGATTATCCTGCCGACGGAGGAGACGATGGCGATGATGAGGATGAGTCATCCGATGATGATGAGGATGATGATGTTGATATTGAGGGGGATGAGGAGGAGGAGGAGCACCCAGCTCCTGCCGACTCTACAGCTGTTGCTTTACCAGCTGTTGATCATGCCCCATCTGCTGAGGAGACTGAGCCGTTTGAGACCGACGAGTCTGCGGCCACACCACCACCACATCCTGCATACCGCGTTACTGCTAGGATGTCGATCCGAGATGAGCCACCTACACCATTTTGGTCTGAGGCAGAGATTGCCAGACTCCTTGCCATACCATCACCTCCACCATCACCACTTTCCCCATGGTCATCACCACTACCTCAGATTCCCTCACCATCACTACCTGTATCACCTCTACCACTACCTGCTAGCCCTACTTATCCTTTGGGATATAGAGCTGCGATGATCTGGCAGAGAGCCGAGGCACCATCTACTTCCCATCCACTACCACTACCATCACCTATTGTACTTCTACGTACCAGGGCATCTGTGGCCATGTTGAGAGCTGCTGCACCATCTACCTATATCTTAGCACCTCGATCAGAGGCACCACCATCCGGGACACCACCACTCCTACCTATACCACTACCTACTCCATCACCACCCTTGCTTCCTCCCTCTACTGACCGTAGAGCGGATGTTCGTGAGGCTTGCTTACCGCCTCGGTAGAGGCTATGCTTTGCCTTTGGTTCGGGATATGAGGTGGGCGAGAGTTCATCTGCTCTCACTGCTAGACCTGATGGAGATTTTAGGAGAGACTATGGTTTCATTGCCACCCTGAATGATGAGATTATGCGAGATCCAGAGAGAGATGTTGGTTATGGGATTACCGACACTTGGGATGAGATGCTTGTGGGTATGCCAGGGGCACTAGCGACTGATGAGACAGAGTTAGGTCGACGGTTGATAGACCTTGTCACGACTATGAGACAGGACATAGACGAGATATATGGGAGGTTGGATGATGCACAGACTGAGCGACAGATGGTGACCAGTCAGGTCAACATGTTGGTTAGGGATAGGCGTGCACATGCTTGCACAGCCAGGCTCATAGAGATTGAGGCTAGGATGTCTTGAGAGGCTTGGGGACTGTCTATGGATGTGAGTGACTTCGCATGTATTGAGGTTATGGCATTGTGCACTCAGGTGGTAGCACAACGGTCAGAGATTGCGGAGTTGTGGGTGATCTGTTAGTTTTACACACGTAAAATATATATAAAATATAACCTTAAGAGAAATTAAGAAAATTACCAAGTTACCCTTGATAAAATTCACTCTCAAAAATATATATAATATAATATATAATACGTATATTAAACCGGGTAAGTATGATCACCCGGGTCGTTATCCCCAATGACTAGTGAAATTGAAACCTCGTTTAAGTCCGGATTCTGATTTGAATTAAGCAAAGATATTTGATTTGGAAAGCTATGACTACTAAAAAAATGGACAATTAATCAAATACGGAAAACAAATAAAACGCGACTATTAAGCAAGTAAACTAATTTTAATCCCTAAAAATGTAAACTAAATTTATAAACCTAAGATATGACAAAAGAAAATTTTAGAAACAGAAATTACTATTTTTGGCTTTTTAGTTTAAAAGATATGAATTTTCTAAAATTTAAACTAATTAAAAACTATAAAAATAATAAAACTATTAAAAATAAAGTCCTAAAAATTTTATAAAAATTACACTAAATAAAGAAAGTGTGCAGAAATTTTATAAAAATAAAAGCCCTAATTTTTATCTTTTTATAAAAGTCTAATTAAACTAATTAAAACTAAACCCTAATTATTAATTAAAATATTAAAACTAATTAAAACTTAACAAAAGACTTAACTAAGGACTGATTATGCCAATACTAGAGGGACTAACGGAGCAAAGATACTAACTGATGAAGAACTAACTGAGAAACAATTAAAAACTAAAAAATTACAAAACTCATCCCTCAGGACCTAACCCGACTTCAAACAAAGTCCATTTTAGGCTTAAAGATAAGTTGAAATTAAAAGTGCTGTTCAGCAAAAACTTAAAGAAGGAAATTTATAAAATAAGCTAGGGGGAACAACATTAACAAAATCACTATGGTCTGAAACTCAAAGATAAGCTCTAAAAGAGTTTCTCAATAAGCTGTTACAGAAACTAGGGGTTTGGACTATGTTTTACTAAATCAGCTATAAAATGCTCAAATTAAGCTCAATTCTAAATAGGTAAAATGATCTAGATAGCTGATGATTTGCTTAATCTAAAAATGCAAAGAAATCTAACCTAGAAGTACTTTTAAGCAACTAAAATTGAGCAAGAACTAAGCAAACTCAGAAACCCAAAGCAATAAGCAAAAATCCAAATAAGCTAAAGTCCTTAAAAAGCTACACTGGACTCTTAAACTTTAAGGAATTATTAAACTACTTATATTCTATCTATTTAAGCTGTAAAGACTAGGATCATAAGTTAAAATTAACAAAATAATGATCTACTTAATTAACCTACTGTTTTTGGTGTTTTCAGAGTTTTACTGACTTTGACAACTAAATTAAGCTAGGAAAATAAGCTAGAAAATGTGAACTAAGATTAAATTAATAATAAGCTATAACTAGACTTAATATTACTTGAATCTAAGATCCTAAATCCTATTCTTACTTAACTAAAAGTTAAGCTAAAAGTAGCAGTACTAACTGTTATAGCAGTACTAACTTGTTAGTTAGTACTGGTGCACTTTGGTGAATTTTTGGCAGCAAATTAAGCTAAAATAATAAGCAATAAATCTAAATATAAATTAAGCTATCTCCCAACTATAAAATACTAAAAGATAAGCTACTAAATCCTAACTTTGATGGCTTAAATTGGAGCTTGAATATCAGCAGTACTAACTTTTGTAAGTACTGCTGGTACAATTGGCAGCTAAATTGAACTAGGAAAGTAAGCTAGAAAATGCTAACTAAGATTAAATCTATAATAAGCTATAACTAGACTTAATCCTACTTGAATCTAAGCACCTAAATCTTACTTAAACTTAACTAAAAGCTATTCTAAAAGTGGCAGTACAAACTATAACAGCAGTACTAACCTCTTGGTTAGTACTGGTGCACTTTGCACAAGTGCAACACTATAGTGCAGGTTTCTTAAGGGAAACCCTGCACTTAAATACACTCTAATAGAGTGTATAAACTAAATGCAAGCAAAATCCAAGCCTAAAGGGCTTTGGATCAATTTGACACAATAAAAACTAAGCAACAAGCTCCCCTGGTGCTGAACACTTATAATAAGCCATTTCTTTTGAAATTTTGAATTCTAACTTATAAAAACTAAATGAAAACTAATTTTAAATGAAAACTTAGCTGACTCAAGCAAATAACACAAGTGAAATTGACTTTTAGAGGTCAAAGTGCACTAAACCAAACACCCCTTTATGACAGGTTTGAGAAAAGCTCTTTAAGAGAAATCTAATGAACAAGTACTGAATACCAGATAAAAACTATCTTAAAACAAACTTAATTAACAAAACTTAACAACTAAATAAGCATTAATCTAAGATCTATACTATTTTACTATATTTTTGGTTTTTTAGAGGTTTTTAAGACAATTATATGAAAATCTATGATTCAAACTAAGAAAATTAAAAACAGATAAACAACTATAATGATTTAACTAGATAAAACTCAAATAAGCACTAATAAGCAAAGAGAATAGGCTAGATCTACACTATTAAGCTAAAATTAAGCTAGAAATGAAATTATGAAAAGTAAATGAAAACTTACTTGAACCTTTAGCTAAACAAAAGGTTCCCAATAGGGCAGCTACAAGCTCCCTAGCTTATTAGATAAGCTAGGGTAAAGTCCTTGGGATCTCTTCCAAGTTAAGATCCCCTTCCAAAAGCTCTAATCCAATAAGATCCATGATAGATTAAACTGATTTAAGGTTTAGGTAAGATTAATACTGAATTCAAATAGCTCTATTTCAGCTTATAGACTGAAAGAGCTTAAAATGAGCTTATTAGCTTATTGAGACAATTTGGCTTATTAAGACAGCTTTTGAATAACAAGAAAAGAGAGCTTATGAATGATTTAAACTAAATTTCATTAATAAAAGTTACTGGTTACATTACTTAAAAAAGAAAATTACATTTAAGAAAAATACGAATTTAAGCTAGACTAAAAATTACTAAAAACTAGATAGTGTGTGTGTGAGAAGTGAGGCCTATTTATAGTCAGTTGGTGAAGCTTCTAGCCTTCCTTGCCTTGCTCTCCAATCATTCAATCTCAACCAATCATTTCTTCAATTATTTGAGCATCAATTGTGGCCGTTGGATTGATTTGTGGACACCTGAGGATTGCCAGGCTGGCATTCCTTTGATGTGACATTGTGCTAGTTCTCTGAGTGATTTAGCACAAAATCCCACCTTCCTTGTGTTTCTTTGCTATGTCCACGTGTCTTGAGCTTGAAAGAGAGCTTAAGAATCCCTTGGAAATACTAATTTGACCCTTGCCTTGCACTTAAGAGCTCCTTAATTGACCATCTAGCCCTTTAATTTCCATAAGCCCTTTGTTTTTACCATGGGAGTGAAAGGGTAGTGACGATGAACAGTGTTTGGATTTACCCGCCCTTTTTTTATAACTGAATTGGGGTAAAAACGGTTTGAACTTTGGGTTAATTACACAAATGGTCCTTGTCTTTGTTTTTCCCTTTTTAGTTATAAAGAAACTTTGAAATGTACAGGTTTGGCCCTTGTGGTTTATGGAAAGATGAATGGGCTAAGGATTTGGGCTTATGAATCCGGGTAAGGCCCATTTAGAGGTGAGGGGTTATTTTTGGACTTTTGTGAAACTTTGAGGGTTAAAATGGAATATTGTGGGTCTTGTTGACTTTTGTTGACCATCTTTGACTGACTTTGATTTTTCTTGGCTGATCTTGACTGAGGCTTGACTTTCCTGGCTTCGGCTTTGTACTCTTCTGATTCTCGTGTCCGTGCTTGCTTGTTTTTGACTGTTTTCTTGTGATTTTTGATATATCCGTACCTACACACACAAAACACAAATACAAGCATATTTTTGCCATTTTTGGTTTGTTTTGGGTTTAATTGGGTTTAATTGGGTTGTTTTTTAACACAAACGGATATGTGTATTCTACACTTATCGAAATTCCCCAAACTAAACGATTGTGTATCCTCACGTAATATCACTTGCCTTATACCCAAATATCTCAAAACTTCCCCAAACTAAACCTTTGAAAAGTAGCAAAGATTTTTGTTGAGAGAAATAAGAGATCACAAGTTATAAAACACTCGATTTCCCATTTTCAAAGATTTTTCTCTTTTTATGATAATTAACTTCCTAACTACAACTTATTTGTGTTGACATAATGTATTGTTTTCATTACCTCATTGGTAACTTTTAGGAATGTTAATCAATGGCAAGAAGTTGGTAGATATAAAGCTATAATCAGCACCAGAATCAAACAAAACTGTAGTGAAATGATCGTTAAGAGAAAATGTACCCGTCATAATGTTCGGGTCTTGTGGAGCTTCAGCAACATCTAGGGCAAAGGCTTTACCCTGTGCTCAATTCCTATTATTCCCCGAGTTGGGGTTTCCTTTGATTGCTAGCACAGAGTTTGGGCGATTTCCTCCTGCAGTGGTGGCTTGGTTCATCCTTGGACAATTCTTCCTAAAGTGGTTAGGGTCTCCACACTCAAAACAAGTCGGTCTTGGTCTTTCATTAGTAGCTCTACCCATGCAATATCGGGTAAAATGACCCACTTGGTTACATCGACCACATACAGGGCAGTTACCAGAATGATGGAAGTCGCATTTTACACACTTCGGATGTTGACCAACATATTGACATTGCCCTTGTCCTTGTTCCAGAGCAATTAGAGCAAAGTTCCATTGTTGGGAAATAGATTGTAAAAGACTTAATACTGGTAGTATAACAGTTAAGTCTGGTAGTATTAGTTAGTTCTGGCAGTACTAAGTTAATACTGACACAGTACTAGGTTTAATGTATGGCTGGACTTAAAGTTAGTTACTGGTAGAGTAGCAGTACTTAGTTAGTACTGTCGTATTTAGTTAAGTCTGTTTTTGTTATTCTGTTTATGTAACAAGATAGTATGTTATCCTAGAGTATCTTAGGAAAGGATATGTGATATCCTTTCACACGTTGGTAAAAGCCCATTAGGTTTCTTGGTGTATAAAAGGAAACCCTACGACATAGAGTTTTTTATATTGTAATGAAGCATGAAGCGCTTAATAGAAATCAATAGAAAAATTAGTATTATTGTTCTTCTTAATTCTTGTGTTAAGATTCCGCATTAACACTTGATATTCATAGTCAGTGTCTCTCACATAGTTGATTTGGATTTATCCAAGTTATCTATTGTCTTACAAAGGCTATATAGATCCTAGACCGAGGACCTACAAGTGGTATCAGAGCCAATAGAGGGACTCTGAATAAGAAGAATAACAAGATCCACAAACAAACACTCTCTACAATTCTTTACAAATGTCTCAACCTGCTAATGATGGGTTCTCACAACATCTCATTTGATGATGAGGCATTAAACCAGAAGATGCATAGACATGGTGTTGCCCTAACAACAACAACAGTGATTCCTTAAACAACTACAATCTAAATTTCATACTACATTCTGAAGAAGGAGGAGTTTGATATATGGGCTATGGAGATGGACGCATTACCTTGGTACATTGTCAATGATGTTTGGAAGGTAATTCACAGAATGGAACACTCCTAGAAGAGAATTTACAACTGGAAGGTTGGTATTGTTCGAATACTTTCACCAGGAACTGTTTTTTTTTTTATTTTTTACAGAATTAAGCTGTTGAGAACGAAAGGAAGGCTAAGAATATTTTGCTGATGGCCATTCCCAAGGAGCATATGAGACGATTTCATAGAATGGATGATGCAAAAGAGATCTGGGAAGCCATCAGAACTAGGTTTGGTGGTAATGCAAATTCAAAGAAAATGTAGAAGGCTGTTTTCAAACAACAGTTTAAAGCATTTTCAATATCCAGTTCAGAAGGGTTAGAAAAGGGATATGACAGATTCCAACAATTACTTTCTTAGTTGGAAGCTCATGGTGCAGAAGTATCAACTAAGGATGCAAATTATAAGTTTCTCAGGTCTTTGCCCCCAGCATGGTCCAATCTGGCAATGACTATGAGAACTAAACCAGATGTTGATACTTTGTCTATTGATGATTTGTACAATAACCTTAGGGTTTTTGAGCAGGAAATACAAAGTGCCTCAAAAACATCTTCAAGTGCTCAAAATGTAGCTTTTGTTTCACAAAGCAAAAGCAGCACTAATAAGGTTAAGTCTGGTGTTACTGGTGCTTACAGTACTTGCACTCCTTTTACTTCTTCAACCAATATTCCTGAAAAAGAAGTTCCTGCTGGCTTTGCTGATGAAGTTATTTATTCCCTCTTTGCCAAAGAATCAGAAGACATGGACTTGCTTCATGAAGATCTGGAACAAATTGATGATTTGGACATTGAAGAGATGGACATAAACTGGCAGATAGCAATGATTGCTATTCAAATGAAGAAGTTCTATAAGAAAATAGGAAGGAGAGTTCGTGTGGGACGGAAAAACACCTATTGGTTTTGATAAAAAGAAGCTTGAATGCTTCAATTGTCACAACACTGGTCACTTTGCTAGGGAATGTACAGCAAAGGGGACACATGATGGAAAGAAGAGGAGAGACTCATTTTATCAACACCAAGAAGCAGGAAAGCAAGAGAAGAATCAAATGGGCTTGCTGACAATGGATGATGGGATTGTCAATTGGGCGTACATAATATAAGATGAGAGACAAATCATGCATCATGGCTAGCAGCTCCAGTAGTGGGTATCTTTGTGTTCTAAAACTTGCATTGTTCATATAATACTCTTAAAAACTCTATGTGATGAACTAATGAACAGTTAGGTGATCAGAAGCACAAATTCTTGCTATGTCAAGCTGTTAAGAAACTAGAAGCTCAAAGTGTTACTTTTCAAAAACTGCAAACTTTATATAAATGAATAAGCTTACATTCCAGGCAATATGAAATATATGAAAAGATGGAAAGCTTAGAAGATTTAGGAGAATAGGAATGAAAGCTATAAAGAAAAGGAACCAATTGAAGAAAAACATTAGATTCATGAAAAGATTTCTTCCAGAATCTTTGGAGATTTTTTTTTTATTTTATTTTCAATTAATTCCGGCATGGTGTTCAAATAGTAAACTTGGCTTAGGGTATTAAATACAATCAAACAATGAGGTTCTAAGTTATGAGGAAGAAATGAATTTTTTTGTTTTTAATTGTTCAAAAGAGGATTCAGTTGGAAAACCTTTGTACAGTAGATTAACAAAGACTAGTGACTTTAAAGGTGTTCCACATCCCTTAAGTGGAGATTATACTCCTACACCACAAGAAGAAATTGATGAGTCTTTGTATGTTTTGGTTAAAAAACGGGACTCCATGAAGCTACACCCAGTGTATCAGATGATAGATCCAGTGAATATTCTACCTGTCAATCTAATGACAGTGCAGGATCTATTGGAACTTCCTCTGAACATTATGTTGATCTTGAATATGAGATTTCAAGAGTACCTTCAGAAGTGTATGTGTCTTCACCTATAACAACAACTGAAAAAGGTGTGTCTGCTCCAAAATCAAAAGAAGTTAAACTAGTTGTGTCTCACACATAAAAACTCCTAGGCAACCAATCAAAGATCAAGAAACACCTAAAAGTCAAAAAGTAGAAGTGTTTTGCACTTGAGTAGATGTCGTAGCTCGATGGAGAGCTTGTTTCAATCCCATAAGTGCTTGTTGATCATGCCTTTCCGGCGGCTTAGTATTTGGCTTACGGTTAGTGGATATAGGAAGAAGCTGGTTTGTTTCTTTGAGTAAATCAGATGTCATGCAACATCCCACGCGAACGTACAATACCGCTAGTGCTCTTTCGGTCCGCATTAATCTCCCGCATGCATCAGAGTCGGCTTATACTACGGATTTCTATGCAGCGGTCCCCTTTAAGAATTTACTCCATAATCCTAAGTGCGTAGTGCCTTTAATGTATGGGTAAGATACCGTTAAACCGCTTAAGGTGAGAGGTTTTGGGTGCCTCTTGGAAGCGGGCACAAAGGCAGAACTCAAATGATATCGGGCCTAATTGCCGATTAGTAAAATTAGATAAAACCTATCATGCCTAATTCTTGGTACTATTTAACGACTCACACATTCTGTCGTCTTTCGTGAGTCTTCCAGTATGGAGGACATGGGGTTTTTTATTAGTTTAGAGTCTCCTAGACCAAATTTCTTAAGCATTTCTTTAATGTACTTAGATTTGATTAAAAGAAGTTATGACCGTTCTTCCATTGTCTTAAATTTGCAATCCAAGGAAGGATGTTTAGTTCACCCATCATGCTCTTCTCGAACTCCGCCCCGTTTATGCATGATTTTGGCATATTCATCACTATGTCTTGACAAGTCGAACCGAATATATATGTCATTCGACATATATTTAACATGATGAGATTTGAAACTTTTCTTTAGTAAAAAGGGGTAGGGTTTTGTTCATCTACCACTCTATTTTATTTTCATGTTATAAGGAAAGTTCTAATCTATCATACCAAGCTTTGGGTGCTTCGTATAAGGACCATATAAAGCTTTCATTTAATTTCATAACATGATTCGGTTTTTCAAATTCATATGAATGATATCTCGGAAGGTTGTGCCACGATACCTCACACTCTTGATAAAACCGTTCAGGAATGCAGTTTATTTACACATTTGAATAATTTAAAATCTAAGGCGCAAGCATAAGCTAATAATATTCGAATACCTCAAGTCTAGCAACCGGGGCATAAGTTTCATCATAATCGTCAGGTTGAGAGGAGCCTTTTTATGGATTTTGAGGAGGAGATTGCATTTGAGTTGTTGTGGTTGTAATGATAGGAGGAATGATGGTTGTAGCAGGTGGTGTTGTTGGTTTTGGTTATTGATTGTTCGGGTTTTCCTTTTCAGCATTAGTTTCAGCTCTTCTTTGAAAAAGCTAGGAGATGGTTGCTTGGTTTGTGTTCTTCACCCCCTCAGCAGGCATAGTGTCAGCTTGGCCTGCTAAAGGAACACTTTAATCCCGGACTTTTGATGAGGCAGAATCTAAAACCTGAGTAAACTTGTTCAAAGCTTTTGTGACTTTTAGCAAGAGACCTGGAAGAGCATCCAAGGTTTTTAGCTTAGCTTGAACTGATGCAACCTGTACTGGTAGTGAAACAAATTCCGCTAGAAGTTCCCACTGAAGTGTCTTCAGTTCATCAACTTGTGATGTAAGACTTGTGACAGTTTTTGTAAAGTCTTCCAGTTTGGAGGGAATTTCTTTCAAATATCCTAGTAGCTCAATCTCCAATTCATGAACTTGTTGCTTTAACCCTTTTACTTCTTCAGTCAGTTCATTGAACTTGGAGGAAAGATCCTTCAGCTTAGTTGGTAGTGAGCTGCTAAAGTCATGAGTAGATAAAATCTTTGAGAATTCAGTTTGTAAAGACTTAACCAGAAGCTCATTGAGATGTCCCACATTAGGAAAGGAGGGTTGAGCATTAAGGAGAGCAACTTTAGCTTCAACTTTGTTCTTTTTAATTTCCAGTTTGTGCTTTTGAGACTGAAGAATGAGGACTTGGTTGGTGAGCTCTTGAATTTGAGAAGACCTGAGAGATAAGGATTTTGGAACTGATGTGTCTTCAGTAGTAGTGTGGTACCACAACCTCATCATCATGCACTATCATCAACACAATGACATGATCATATCCGTTGAGTCCAGGTTTTGAATCCAGGTACATTGACACCTGCTTTTGATTAGATCTTCTTAAACTATGAATTGTGTTAGGGCTTCATCTTCCTTAACTTGTCTAGCAATAGAGCTGGCCCCTTTTCCTATTATTAGGTCGGTGAGGATAGTTTCCAACCTTCACTAAAGATTTGTTTTGTGTCTGCAAGAACAATGGTGGGTCATTACCTGCAAATAAGTTATCATATGAAGTGTTTTTTGGTGTTCCTTCATTCATACCACAATTGTTGAGGTACAAAATCACTAGGCAGCATGCAGATTTTCCCAGAGGATCAGCTATCACTGTGAAACAGGCAAAATCAATCATTCCTATGCCAACTCGAGTGAATAATGAAAAGATGCTGAATAAATAATGGCTCATTAAATTAAATGCTAACATACCACAATTGACTGATGGTAGGCTCTTCGCTTCACACGTGCCTAAGAGAGGTTGAGCCTCCCATTGCTTGATGGACCTCTTTATGCATTCCCAGTATCTGCACAAGGTGTAGACCAACTGGAAGGGGGGGGAGGGGGTGTGAGGGGGGCTGGTTTGGGTTTGAGTCCATGGCCGAGCTGGACTCTTTTCTTTTCTTAGAATGGCCAGATTTGGAACTGGTAGGTGCTTTAGAGGACCCACCTTTTGTTGCCTCTTTGCTGGACACAGAAGGTTGTTTCGAAGAAGTAGAAAGCTTCTTGTGTCCAGGTTAGCTCCAGGCTTTGTGCCTTGGGAAACACTCTCAGATTTAGAAGAGGTTTTTAGAGCTTTAAAGACCATTGGCGTATCAGCAGCGCAGATAGCCAACATGTGGTCTGTGAGGAGGTTCACTCATGTTTGGACATGATTTGAATTGGGTACAAAGTGTTGATTAGATTTTCAAGCAAATGATAACAAAATAAGGAATGAAAACAAACAACGTGGTAATTTAAATTTTAACTGAAAAGACCAAAAAAACGGGAACCTTAATCCGGAAGCTACAAAACCTAAATTTATAAAATTAAACCTAAATTGAGTTTACCTTTTTAAATGGACTCTATTTGACTAAAAAGTAAGTTTAAAGAAACTAGAACAAAAAAGAAGTTAAAATGAGCGTTAAAATACGAAAAAACGAGAATGAGAATGAATCCCGTTCTTTAAAAACGAAATTTTGCAGATATAGACCCCTACGAACGCAAAGACTAATTTCCTATGAACTTTATAAAAAATCAAATTTTCTAAAAAAAATTTATAATTTTGTGATAATTATTTCTAATTTTTATGATTTTTTTATAAGTTTTTTAATTGAAAAAAATAAATGATTTAAAAATACTAAATAAAACTCTAAAAATTCTAGAAAATTGGACAGAAAATAGATTGGACTATCTAAATCCAAGAAAAATTAGCCCGACATTGAGAACTTATAAAAAAAGCCACGAATATAAGCTTAACAGCATATTGGGACATATAAAGCCAAAACGTAGAATAAAAGAGTACTTGTGCAAGTGGCCTATGAAAAATACCCAATGGCACAGCGGTAAGGAGTGGGAGGGTGTGTGTATAAAAAGGTTGAGGTGTTGAGGTCGGCTGGGTTCGATGTCTTTTACACGAACCCGACTTCCACTTCCATATTTCTTTTTGTTTTATGAAAAACTTAAAGAAGAAAAGTTGTAGAGGACAACTTTTTAAGCAACTATTAATAAACGAACTAGAACTAAACACAAAATCAAAGCTCGTCAAAAAGACTTATTAATAAGTGTGTTTACAGGAAAAATTAAGCTTTGAGCTCTAAAAACTTTGATCCACTAAAAGGCTTGCACACAATTCATGTATAGAATCTCAAATGCAATCTAAAATGCTAACCTTGGGAAAGCTAATGATGTTCTACTATCTAAATTTTAAAAAGCAACACTAAGCATTAACACTTTAAGCTAACTATATGTTGAAGATCTAAAATGCCAAACTCATAATGTAAAAACACTAAAAGTGATAAAATCAAGTTAAGCTTAAAAAATGCTCAATAATCTATAACTAAACCTTAGAGGCTTCTATAAAAACATATTATCTACTTATATGCTAAGAATACAAACCATAAAAACAACTACTATAAGCTAGAAATTGAAATTTAGAAGCTAAGTCTAGGTTACTACTGTTTTTGGTCTTTATTAGATTTTTATGAACTTTTAAAAGCAAATGTACCTAAGATATTAAGCTAGAAATTTGAAATTTAGTCTTAATTTAACTTATCCTATATCTAATATATAAATCTATTGAGTTTTAAAAGCTAAAACTTATTTAAACTAACCTAATTTTGATTCAATAAGACCAATAGTATTAACTTATTGTTAATCCTGCTGGTGCAATTGACAGATTGGTTAAACCAAAAATGCAGGTGACCAAGGTGGTCAAACTAAATAGACACACTCAAAGAGTGTGTCTAACCACTTAACAAGTAAAAACTACACCTAGGAAAGCTAGGATCAAAAATCTTAAAGATCTAAAAGAACAAAAGCTCCCCTGGTGCACAGTCAAAGAATCAAAAAAAGCCATAAATGTTATTAAGCTTAAACTAACTAGCAAAACTTTTTGAAACATAACAAATATGCAAAACAAAGCTGACATAGAAAATGTTACCCCATTCACTTTGACTTTTGAGGTCATTAGCATTAATCCAAACACCACCTTTATGACTATACCATATGTTTCATTGAAGCTTAACTGAATAAAACTGGTTATCCAAAACCTTAGTACCAGATTCTATTAGCTATAACAAGACTATTAAGCACAAAATAAACAATTACGTTAAGCTAGAATTAAGAATCTAAAAGCAAAACTAAATAGTTTTTGGCTTTTTATTTATTTTAATAACAGTTATGAGAAAACTAAGAACTAATATACTATTAGCTAAAAAACATGATTGACAAGCAAATTAAAGACAAGCACAACGCACAAATAAGCAATTAGTTAAGAGCTAAAATAGAGCAAGCAACAAAGCAAAAAAAGCCGAATTATAAACTATAGAGTAAGACATATTTAAAAAAAAGGAACATACCATAAGCTTCAGACACAAATAGAAGCAAATGTGCTCAAAGAGCTTATATACAACAGTCTTGGCTTATAAAATCATAAGCCAAGAAAGTACATGGAGCTCTTTCCATTGGTAAGCTCCCCTTCCATAAAGCTTATAAGTCCAAAAAACCCAAGGTTAATAAGCTGATTATAGGATTTATAATTAAGTGAACAAATTAGCTCCTATCACAAGCTTATAGACTTGGTGAGAGCTATATGAGCTTATTAGAAGCTTAACCCAAATGATAACAAAGGAAGTGATAGTTTATGAGCTTTATAACAGATTTGTGCAAAAAGAGACGATAACAATTTTTTATTAACTAAACTTGATTACATAAGTAAAATTGAGTACAATACTTGAAAACGGAAAAGTGTAAAGGTTACAATTGCAAAAATTAAGCTAAAATTATACTAAATTATCTAAAAGCAAAAAACTAGCCTAGGAAAAGAATCATAAGCGTGTGTGGTGAGAGTGAGCCTTTTATAGCCTGCTGCTAAACCTTCTTAGCCCCTCTTGAGTTTCTTCTCACGCTCCTTATCAACTCTCTGCGGACTTCTCTCAATCATTGGCTTGTAAATCTTGGCCGTTGGATCTCTTTGATAATCACACGGATTGCCAGACATTTGTGCTTTCATTGTGAGTGTATCCAGAGTAAAAACCATCATCTCTTATGCTTTCACTTAATCCAACGTGTCATTCCTTTTGTGCGGATTGACCAATAAGATGCGTTTGATGATGCACAACTCTGCCTACGTTGATCCTTAACCATTGAATTACCCATTTTAACCTTCAATTAGCATTTGCCCTTTGATAAGAGGAGAGGGCATTTCGGGGAAGATGATGAACAGTGAAACTGATTCACCCGCCAAATTTTTAACTGAGAAGGTAAAGGGGAATTAGTTTGGGTTTTTGGCAAATTTGGTCCCTCTCGTTTGTGAATTCATTGGAAATAAAAGCAAGTGCAGTTTTTGAATTTAGCAAAACAGTCCTAGGCCTTGACTTATTGAAAAAAGGTTTTGGGCTTTTGTTTGGACTTAGGGCTTATGACTTAGGTAAATGGTTTCGGGTAAGGTAAAAGTATTTATGGCCACACTTAAGGTGTAGGGACCATTTTGTAACTTTGGAAACTCTAGGGAACTAGTATTGTAACTAGGAATTTTTGTCTTATCTATTGTTACTTTATTGACTAAGGCTTGACTTATTTGTCCTAATCTTCATTTTTCCCGCTTCTTTTGTGCTCTTTCCGTTCGAAGTGTCCGGTTTGTCCGAATTTGACTGTTTTCTTAAGATTTTTGTCTTATCCGTACTCTGCACACAGATTTTCACAAAACTACAAAAACAAACTATATCTTTGCTATATTTTAGTAAGTTTTTTGTCTTTTAACGTCTAATTTGATATAAAATGGAGATATGTGTTTCACCACATATCAAAATTTCCCCTAACTAAACGATATGCATGTCATCAACGCAAGTATTAAATGCCTAACTAACCAAATACCTTGAAAACTGATCCCAAAACTAAACCTTTGAAAAGTAGCAAAATTTTTGGTGGAAAAATTAAGAATCACAATAATAAAACACCAATATTTCCCATTTTTCTAATGACCTTATTTTGAAAAAAGTAATATACATAGGAGAATTGTTGACTTTCGTTATATTCCATAACTGTTAGTGATCAAGAACCAGATGCATTTCGAATCCCAAGAATGCCCCCAAAGAAGGATATAATTCACGTTCACTGACTTTTTCACTTTATCCAAACCAAGCTTAAAACAAAATCACACAACAGCTAATATCCTTAAAGAAGCTAACACTACACCATATTTGCAACTTGTGAACTTTATACTCCCCGACAAATATATATATCTTAAAGTGAGTGTGCTATCATTGAATTCAACCATGGATCAACATTTTTGGCAACATATTATGCTTACATTCCACCTATAGAATAAATGATTTTAAATGCGAAGATCATCCCTGTAACGACTTTCGTCTCGTCACATCCCAACTTGGCGGCTAGAGTGACCAGGCTTTTGAGACACCGTCCACAGAGACAGTATCGTAGACTTTGACACGACCTTAGGTTTCAATTACTTATAAAATAGAGTAGTCAAAGTGCAGAAACATATTTGAATTTAAACAAAAATGAAGTCAATTTATTAATTTAAAACTTAATTATCAGATATTTATTCAATTGTAAACCCTGAGACCTTATAGAAGGCTGCAACATCGGTTTGAGTGTGCAAGATGCAACAAACTTTCATCATCATGATCTTTATTCTTACTAAATTAGACTATCTTATAGAAGACTACCACACGGTTTGAGCCGGCAAGAGGTAGTAAATTTTTTTATCTCACCGCCACAGCATTTTATTATTATATAATATTTTTATCAATTTATAATCATTTAATCACATCATATATATATATATAAATAAATTATAAATATAAATAAAATATATTAGTAAATAATTTAATTTGGAAGAAACTATCTTTTTTGAAAAATACACAATATAAAAATATGAACTAATACAAAAAATTTTTGCTAATAATACATAAAAAATGTTGATTTAAGTTAAATCTCAATAAACAGCACTGTATATTAATCCGGATTAAGAGCATTATGGTAAGGGAGAAAAAAGCAACAAGTACATACATAAGCCTTAAGATTACCAAATAATCCTTTGTTATAGCATCCTACTACTCCATACTTAACTCTATCATTGTTTCCGTTCTTCAACGAAATTAGCGAACCGCTTAAGCCTAAAAGTTAAGGAACAAGCTAGAATCAACACGCACGAGTCGGGTCAAAATTACTCTTATTCTTACCCACAAGAATGGTTCAAAAATTGTGACAAAAAAACACTTATATAATATACTTTTCAACAAGTAAGGACTTTTAAAAAACAACAAAAATTTTTTTTGAAATTTATTTGCTATATTTTGGCTGAAAAATCAAACGGGTACTTGGAGACAAACAATAAGCAATGCACGACCAGATCGATAGATTCTCTCCCCAAACTAAAACGAAACAGTTGTCCACAATAGTATTAAAGGCGGTCTCAACGGCAAAACTAAAGCCATTTATTAATTAAGCAAAGATAAACGAGAATCGATAAGAAGAATAGTAAAATCGGATTTCCCCAAACTAATTGCAAAACAAGGCTAGGAATCTCGAGTGTATCCTGGGTGGGGGGGGGGTGGAAAGGAAACACCAGAACAAGCGAGAGTCCAACAAAAAGTTGGACTGATCCTGCAAACAATCAACAAGCACTAACAAGAAACACAAAGAAGAAGAGTACAAGCCTCCTCACACACAATAGAAACAATAAAGAAAAATAGAAAAAGGATAAGCATAGGAAAATAGAAAATGGATAAGCATGGGGTGCCTCCCACGAAGCGCTTTGTTTTTGGTAACCGAGTCACATAGCTTGACTCGATCCCCGAATTCATTCGTCCTTGGAGAAAGTGTGGAGATCCTGGACTACCTTGGGTGGTAAGTCCCCTCCGAAGTAATGCTTCACACGATGACCATTCACCTTAAAGTTTGGACCATCGGGTTGAGATAACTCAATGGTTCCGTATGGAAAAACTTTGGTGATGGTGAAAGGTCCTGACCAACGAGTTTTAAGCTTTCCTGAGAATATCTTTAGACGAGAGTTGAAGAGTAAAACTCGATCACCAACATTGAAAATGCGGTTTTTGATCTTTGAGTCGTGAAGCTTCTTCGTCCTCTCTTTATAAATCAAAGAATTCTCGTAAGCTTGATCACGAAGCTCATTAAGTTCATTAAGTTGAAGCTTACGGTGATCACCCGCGGTTTTAAGATCGAAGTTAGCATGTTTCAAAGCCCAATATGCTTTATGCTCTAACTCGATAGGTAAATGGCAAGACTTTCCGTACACTAACTTGTAAGGCGTACAACCAATCGGTGTCTTAAAAGCAGTACGAAATGCCCACAAAGCTTCATCTAATTTGTCAGACCATGAGGCACGGTTTTCTCCAACCGTCCTTTCTAGAATACGTTTTAAACCTCGATTGGACACCTCCACTTGACCGCTCGTTTGAGGGTGATAAGCGGTAGCTAGATGATGTGTGACCCCATACTTAGACATTACTTTAGCAAACTGATCATTACAAAAATGGGTCCCACGGTCGCTTATAATAGCTCTAGGTGTTCCGAATCGGGCAAAAAGGGATTTCAAAAACTTAACTACAACTCTAGCATCATTTGTGGGGAGCGCCTTTGCTTCAACCCATTTTGAAAGATAATCAACGGCTACGAGGATGTATTTATTTCCTCTTGAAGACGGAAATGGTCCCATGAAATCAATACCCCATACATCGAAGATTTCACAAACTTGGATAGCGTTTTGAGGCATCTCATCTCATTGTGAAATTTTGCCTTGTCTTTGACACGTATCATAAGATTTGATCATTGTATGGGCATCTCGATATATGGTAGGCCAAAAGAAACCGGCATCAAATACTTTTTGAGCGGTGAGATTGGCACTATGATGGCCCCCGGTGGGTCCTTCATGACAAGCTTTGAGGATTTCAAAAGCTTCTTGCCCATGCACACATCGTCGAATGATTTGATCCGCACAAGTACGAAAAAGATAGGGATCGTCCTAGAAATAATGTTTAACATCCTTGAAAAACTTCCTCTTTTGTTGAGTTGACATTCCTTTGATGATAAAATTCCCCGCATGGTAGTTTGCATAGTCCGCAAACCATGGGGTATTTTCACTAGAAATAACTCCAAGAGTTTCTAAAGGAAAATGTTCATTTATGTCTTTGTTTTCTAACACATCCTTATGAGGATTCTCAAGTCTAGATAAATGATCTGCCGCAAGGTTCTCACTTCCTTTTTTTATCACGGATGGTGATATCAAATTCTTGTAGGAGAAGAACCCACCGGAGCAACCTCGGCTTAGCGTCTTGTTTGTTCATAAGGTACTTTTTATTCTTTAAAAGCCGAGTTGATACCGTATACACTATCTTTTTAGATAAGACAAGATATGGCCTGAGAACTTTCAAAGCATATACAACAGGCACGCAATATCCTTTTTCCGTGGTAGTGTAATGAATTTGAGCTTCAGTCATTGTCTTGCTAGCATAATGTATAGGCTGAAAATGCTTCATCTTTCGTTGTCCTAAACCGCACCAATCGAGAAATCCTTGCATCACACATAGTTCGAGAACGGTAGGTTCCAATCCGGACAACTACGATTGGAGCTTCGTCAGCATCTTTTAAGAGTCCTGAAAACTCAATACAATCCTTAAGAAAAACAAACGTGTTTCCTTCTCCAGCAGTAGTCATTGGTCTAGCAATCTTAGAAAAGTCTTGGATAAATCGTCGGTAAAATCTTGCATGACCTAAGAAACTCCTAACACCTTTAACGGTAGTCGGGTGAGGTAGCTTAGTGATAACATCGACTTTAGCACGATCAGCCTCAATTCTCGACTTTGAAATTTTATGTCCTAACACAATTCCTTCTCTACACATAAAGTGGCACTTCTCCCAATTAAGAACTAACATTCGGTCTTCACAACCGTTTTAGCATCTTTCTAAATGGATAGCATGAATCTAAAACTATCCTCAAAAACCAAGAAATCATCCATAAAACAACTTCCTAGTCTTTTCGACTATCATCATGAATATGGCGATCATACGACCTTTGAAGAAGATACCGGACATTACACAAGCCAAAATGGCATGCCCGGACGCGAAAGTTCCAACGGCATGGTGAAAGGAGTTTTCTCCTGGTCTTGGGATGCTATTGGTATTTGGAAATACCCTGAAAATCCATCTAGAAAACAATAAAACTCATTCCCGGCTAATCTTTCTATCATTTGATCCATAAACGGCAATGGAAAATGATCTTTTCGAGTTGCTTCATTTAACTTCCTATAGTCGATACAAACTCTCCACCCGGTAACTAAACGTGTCGGAATTAATTCATTCTCTTTATTAGCAACACAATGCACTGGACTAACCCATGGGCTGTCGGAGATCGGGTAAATCATTCCGGCATCAAGAAGTTTTAGGACCTCTTTTTTTATTACCTCGTGAATTTTTGGGTTAACCCGTCTTTGACTTTGAACCGTAGGTTTATAATCATCCTCCATCAAGATTTTGTGTGTACAAAAACGAGGGTCGATACCCTTGATGTCGGTGATTTTCCAAGCAATGGCCCTTTTATGAGATTTGAGCACCTTTAAGAGAGCATCTTTTTCATCCTTTTTTAAACCTTTTGCAATAATCACTGGTAACTTGTCGTTTTCTTCCAAGAAAGCATATTCTAAGTGGGACGGTAAATCTTTTAACTCTAATTCCGGAGGCTCTTCAATTGAAGATTTTGCCTCAGTCACTTCACTTTGTTTAAGGTCCATCGGAGGAAGTTGAAACGGGTCATTATTTAACAGTTTTTCGATCAAACAAATATCTTCCTCCGGATTGCAATCGGCATGATCAATTTTCGGTGAAATTAAGTCATCCTTAAGATAAGCTTCAATTTCTTCCAAAATGAATTCGGAAGTAAACGGCTCAGACGTCGGGGTGGGATTTCCATCCGAAGAATTAGAAAATCCTAGCAATTCTGGAGCATACTCCTCACAAACTGCATCAATAAGGTCAATTCGGTTTACCGACTTGGTCATAGCTCGCGTTTAATTAACAAGATATTTATAAGATATTTATTAGATATTTATAAGATATTTATTAGATATTTATCTAAAATATCTTTTAGATATTTTCCTTTAACTTAACCCTAGTTAACTTAACTAGAGTTTCTTAACCTTAGTTAAGCCCTATATAAAGGCTTAACTAGTAAGAAAAACATACAAAAACACATTCTAAGGTGTAAAACACAAAAATCTCCTCCTCTCCCATTTCTCTCTATACAGGTCGCACGCTCAAAACACCCACTGTACACAATCCATCACAAATTTTTCTACCACTATACAAGCATACACACATCATTCCTAAGACCTTCTATAGTGTTTACAAGCATTGGTTCACCATAGATTGGCAAGTATTAGGAGGCACAGATTGAAGATTATGGTTTCAAAACCTAATCTAGGGTTTCCATGGTGCAAGATTGTGTTGTTGATCTAGACCAAAGGGTTGGATTTGTTTGGACTCATCATACTACAAATCATCAAGGGTACTAAGAACTTCATTATGTATTCATACTTAAGATTTTATGTGTTCATAAATATTTTATTTATCTAAATCAACATTTAGGGGTTTCTTCTTTAATATAATGGGTTTTGATATAAAAGTGAGATAGAACACTTGTTATCGATTGAAAAATCTTGGAACAAAACATAGACCTAAGGCCAAATAATGTAAGACATAAGAATATAAGGGTTTTCCAATGGTTTTGTAACAAAGTGGTAAAAGCTAAAAGTCCTAAAAACAATTTTTAAAACACATTTTGAGAAAAATATCTAAGGCCTGTTTGTAATTCGAAATTACATATATGTTGTATGATTTTATAAATACTACATTCACAAGATAGGAACAGGGTCATCAGAACTCGAAAAACCGATTATAACAAAAGATAACGATATTTACAAGTTTACGATAGTTAATACTTTTATAAAACAATTTTTATAAAAAGTACTATTCATTACAGAAACTTATACTTTATAAACATCAATAATATGATAAAACTTTCAATTACAAGAACGTGCTCGAAAATCACTAAAATCGGAGTTAAAACGAATAAGTTATGACGATTATACGATTAAGCAAACAACATTTTATATAAATTAATTACTATTCATGAATAGTAAAAGTACTATTCATCAGCAGATTTTTAACTTTTAAAAATACGAATTATTTGATACACCCTTTCAAATACGAAAGCGTGAACGAAGGAAACGTACACAACGGGTTTAAAACGAGAAAGTTACACACTATTTTCTAACTTGTGCACTATTTTCTGAGGTGAATAGTGTTGGTTCGTTTTTAATAAAACTTTTTGCAAAACTTTATGGAATCATTTAAATAATATTTATAATTAGTTTAGACTTTATAAATATTATTTTACAAAGGCGATTAAACCATTTAACGATTATACGGAGTTAAATACATGGTATTTAATTATCAAATACAATTTGACATAAAATTCAGAACACAAACGCAACTAGATGGTGATGTAGCTATATAGAAATATATATGTGTTATAGTTATCAAAGTGCTATAATACTAGGGAGTTTCATAATGAGGCCTCTTCGGATGGCGTATCGACGAGTTGTTGGATTTACGATTTAAAGTGTCCTAACTCCTCGTACGTCATGTCATGACCTCTTTAATTATGATAGCCCGAACGATAGTACGATATAACAACTATAAGATTATATTCAATGTTATTAATTAAAGTACTTGGGTACTTATACGACCCTATATTACTTATGTTGCTTTCGGATATTTCCGTGATACATTTTCTGCCATTTACCTGATTATTTCGTCACTTCACTCCTAAGGTGAGATTCATAGCCTCGCTTTTACTTATTTACATTGCTTTATAAAACCCGCGAGGGATACATCCTTGTACAAACTCTTTACGATACGCGTTTATCTTATAAACAATGTATTACCTTTTAAATACTTTGTGAGTTCTAGTCTCGCATGTTCAATCTTTTCATTGTTTATAACCCGCGAGGGGAATACATGATCGTTTACAAACTTGTATATTTTACTACAGTACAATTACCTTTCAATACTTTGTGAGTTCATAGCCTCTTTTTACACTAAATTGATTTTCAAACTCTACGGGGTGAATACATTGCTTGTTTTTACTATTGTACACAATGTTTTCTAAGTGTTTCAAATTGTTTTTAAATCGTATGCTATCCAATTACTGCCTGAATATATTGGCCCCCTTATGTTACCACTATTTGCCAATTTAAGTCCCATACTATATCATGAACCGTCAATTTCTATGGAGTGACGCAGAGTGTTTTTGGATAGACTATCGGGCTGACAATCCCACCTGGAATTTCTGTCACAATTGACCATGGTGCATTTAACATTGAGAATACTTTAGGTTGTTGGCAAGCATCGATAACATTTGGGGCACAAACTAGTTAAGGCTTCGGGGTCATGAGCTTAGTGCAATAATACAAAGTGTTGGACATGATGAATGTGTTTCTCTTGTCTACCTTACCTAATTTGGACTATGGAATACGTACATAGTCGTTATTACTTTGTTTTGGAACTTCGGGATACGTAACTTAGTCACCATTTACTTCGATCTTGTGTCCACTACTGAACATTACTAATTTATTAAATCTCTACTTGGATTTCGGAAATAACACTTTTAAATGTTGTAACGCTACTTTTCTTCTGAAATACTTCTTAAATTATTTCAATACTGCTTTTTACTTAAACCTATGAATTCACCAACATTATTGTTGACGTTTTAGCATGTATTTTCAGGTTACTATTTTGCTAGTGGAGCATTGGGAGCATTCGAGTCGCGCGGATATATATTTTTGAAGGCTTAATAACTTGAGTACCATTCGATAACGTTTTTAAACAAAATGTTTCTATTGCATTATAAATGGGATCCTTTGTAAACTCTGATTTTAATATATCAAATGTGAAATTTATCTTAAAACGTCTCTTTTGAGGTCGTTTTCTGTGACTTGTGTGTATGGACTATGAAGTAGCACCCCATTGTTACCATTCCGCTGCGACCAGATTTTGGGGGTGTTACAGATTGGTATCAGAGCTGAAGTCATAGAGAACTAGGTCGTTTTCAAAACCTAGACTATGACCATGTTTTTCAAAATATAGAGTCCCCCCTCTCCTAGTTTATCGATATCCGTGCCGCATGCTCCTCAGGTAACTTATAACCTCTTTTGCATCCCTACTACTATTACATGGATAATGATATTTAAACTAAGACTATGATTTCCGTCCTCTTTACGTCTATCATATGACGTCTTACTATTTACCTTATATCGGTCTGATATGTAAATATTAAACATTCTGATTTTTGTGTACTTCCTGATTTCTCATTTTACTCCCTTAAGCGTCAATGCTGGTATTATATAAGAATACCTATACCTATGGACTATTTTCTTTTTGATCTATTACGATTTACTTCGAACTTTTCGCGACTTTAAGCTGTCACCTCAACGTGTCACCCTTGGACACCTACCTTTTAAAACACGACTCTTTACTTCAGATTGTTTGATTAAATAGTTCTTTACGTTCATTTTCTTTGACTACTTCTGCGTTTGTTCGGATATTCTTTATACTTGTTATGACCTATCGCTTTACAAACAATCTCGATGTCAACCTATAGACCATTTTGTTGTCACCCTATGAGCTACTTCACTTACTTTAATTGACTATTTCTATTCGTTATAAAAACTATTTGATACATTTTCCTACAATCACACTATTTTGACGAAAATGAGCAGTACATCATTGGACCTAATATTACAGAGCTTAATCACCTAGTATATTTGGTCATAACTGATTACCTATGCAGTCAGGAAAGACCAGTCATGCTGAGAGTAAAATCACCTTAAAACCACACTCTCATCAACACAATTTCGAATGAAAAATCCGCATCTTTCTCCAAACCCGTACCTTCGTCAAGTGTCGCAACTTGAGCCTTGAGGACAAGGCTCATTTAACGGAAGGACTGTAACATTCCGTATTTTCAGGTCATTTTCGACGTCATCTATTTTACGAGTTTTCGTGAGTGAGTGTCGACATTTAATATTTTATTTGTCGATAATAAATATTTTCGTATTTATTATGAAAATTTTGGAAAAGATTGGGTTACTTTTTTTTTTTTGACGTTCCGCGAGTCGACATTTGACCGCGCGTTCGTTAATCGTTTCGAGCATCGTAAAAATTTACGACATGTCTCGCTATTATTCTTATGATCATAAAATATCATTTTATGAACCGTGGTCATCCCTTTGTTTCCTCAACTTGGTCATAGCTCAGCATTTAATTAACAAGGATATTTATAAATATTTAGTAGATATTATAAAGATAATTTAATAGATATTTATCTAAATTATCTTTTAGATATTTTCCTTTAACTTAACCCTAGTTAACGTAAACTAGTTCTACCTTAGTTAAGCCCTATATAAAGGCTTAACTAGTAAGAAAACATACAAAACACATTCCTAAGTGTAAAACACAAAAATCTCTCCCATTTCTCTCTATACATGCCACGGCTCAAGAACACCCCTTTACACAATCCATACAAATTTTTCTACCACTTATACAAGCATACACACATCATTCCTAAGACCTTCTAAGGTGTTTACAAGCATTGGTTAACCATTTGCAAGTATTGGAGCAAAGATTGGAAGATTATGGTTTCAAACCTAATCTAGGGTTTCCATTGGTGCAAGCTTGTGTTTTTGATCTAACCAAGGGTTTGGATTTGTTTGGTCATCATACTCAGGTCATCAAGGTAACTAAGACCTTATGTATTCATACTTATGATTATGTGTTCATATATTTATTTAGCAAATCAACCATTATGGTTTCTTGTAATGGGTTTGATTAAAGTGCGATTAGAACACTTGTTATCATGACATCTTGGACAAACATGACTAATGGACCTAATATATGTAAGCCTATAAGATATTTCAATGTCTAATTTTGAAACAAAGTGGTAAAGCTAAAAAGTCCTGAAACAAGTTTAAAACACATTTTGAAAAATATCTTAAGAGGGCTGTTTTGTAATTCGAAAAATTACATAGATGTTTTATGATTTTATAAAATACTAACATGGCATCACAAGGATCGAGGGGTCATAAAGAACTCGAAAAACCGATTAATAACGAAGAAGATACGCTATTTACAAGTTTACGATAGTTAATACTTTTATAAAACAATTTTTAAAAAAGTACTATTCATTACAGAAACTTATACTTTATAAACATCAATAAAAATGATAAAACATTCCAAATACAGAACGGCCGAAAGAATCACTAAAATCGGAGTTAAAACGAATACGTTTTATGACGATTATACATTAAGCTAATTAATTTAATAAATTATTACTATTCATGAATAGTAAAAGTACTATTCATCAGCAGATTTTAACTTTTTAAAAATACGATTATTTGATACATCTTTCAAATACGAAAGCGTGAACGAAGGAAACGTACACAACGGGTTTAAAACGAGAAAGTTACACACTATTTTCTAACTTGTGCACTATTTTCTGAGGTGAATAGTGTTGGTTCCGTTTTTAAAAACTGTTTGCAAAACGAACTTTAATGAATCATTTAAATAATATTTATAATTAGTTTAGACTTTATAAATATTATTTTACAAAGGCGATTAAACCATTTAACGATTATACGGAGATAAATACATGGTATTTAATTATCAAATACAATTTGAACATAATTTCACAAACGCAACTAGATGGTGATGTAGCTATATAGAAATATATATGTGTTATAGTTACCAAAGTGCTATATTACTAGGGAATTTCATAATGAGGCCTCTTCGGTGCGTATTGACGAGTTGTTGGATTTACGATTAAGTGTCCAAACTCCTCGTAACTGTCATGTCATGACCGCTTTAATTATGATAGCCCCGAACGAATAGTACAATAAAAAAGCTATAAGATTATATTGTCAATGATTACTAATTAAAGTACTTGGTACTTATACGACCCATATTTACTTAGGTTGCTTTCGGATATTTCCGTGATACATTTTCTGCCATTTACCTGATTATTTCGTCACTTCACTCCTAAGGTGAGATTCATAGCCTCGCTTTTACTTATTTACATGCTTTATAAACCCGCGAGGGGGATACATGCTTGTTACATACTCATTTACATACCGTTTATCTTATAACACTGTGATACCTTTAATACTTTGTGAGTTCAGAGTCATGCGCTTTCATCCTTTTCATTTTATAAACCCGCGAGGGGAATACATGCTCGTTTACAAACTTGTATATTTTACTACAGTACAATTACCTTTCAATACTTTGTGAGTTCATAGCCTCCATTTCTATCTCCTTGTTTTATAAACTCTACGGGTGAATACATTGCTTGTTTAACTATTGGATACACAAGTGTTTTCTTAAGTGTTTTTCAAGAAGTGGTTTAAACTGTAAGGGCCTATCCATTACTGCCGGAATATTATTGCCTAAGTTTACCCACTAATTGCCAATTAAGTCCTACTTATATCATAGAACCGTCATTGCTATTGTAGTGAGCGCGAGTGTTGTGGATAGATCTATCGGGACTGACAATCCCCACCTGGAATTTCTGGTCACAAGTTGACCAGGTTGCCAATTTAATAACATTGAGAATACCTTTTAGTTGTTGCAACATCCAATACATTTGGGCACAAACTAGTTAAGGCTTCGGGGTCATGAGCTTAGTGCAATAATACAAAGTGTTGGACATGATGAATGTGTTTCTCTTGTCTACCTTACCTATTTTGGACTATGGAATACGTACATAGTCTGCTATTACTTGTTTTGGACTTCGGAATACGTACTTAGTCCACCATTTACTTCGATCTTGTGGTCCACTACTGAACATTACTAGATTTATTAAATCTCTACTTGGATTTTCGAAATAACACTTTTAAATGTGGAACCTACTTTTCTCTAATACTTCTTAAATATTTTAATACTGCTTTTTACTTAACCTATGAATCACCAACATTAATGTTGACGTTTTAGCATGTATTATTTCAGTTACTATTTTGCTAGTGGAGCATTGGGAGCATTCGAGTCGCGCGGATATATATTTTTGAAGGCTTAATAACTTGAGTACCATTCGATAACGTTTTTAAACAAAATGTTTCTATTGCATTATAAATGGGATCCTTTGTAAACTCTGATTTTAATATATCAAATGTGAAATTTATCTTAAAACGTCTCTTTTGAGGTCGTTTTCTATGACTTGTGTGTATGGACTATGAAGTAGCACCCCATTGTTACCATTCCGCTGCGACCAGATTTTGGGGTGTTACAGATTGTATCAAGTCTGAAGTCATAGAGAAACTAGGTCAGTTTTAAAACCGTAGAACTATGAACCGTTTTTCAAAATATAGAGTCTCTCCTTGTTTTATCCGATATCCGTGCGCGCTTGCTCCCAGGTAACTTATAAGCTCTCTTTTGCATCCCTACTACTATTACATGGATAATGAGTATTTAATACTAGACTATGATTTCGTTCTCTTACGTCTATCATATGACGTCTTACTATTTACCTTATATCGGTCTGTTATATAAATATTGATCACTCTGATTTTCGTGTACTTCCTGATTTCTCATTTTACTCCCTTGAGCGTCAATGCTGGTATTATATAAGAATACCTATACCTATGGACTATTTTCTTTTTGATCTATTACGATTTACTTTGAACTTTTCGCGACTTTAACTTGTCACTTCATACGTGTCACCTTGGAGAACCTACCTTTAGAACACGACTTTTTACGTTCATTTTGTTGATTGAATAATTCTTTACGTTCATTTTCTTTGACTGCTTCTGCGTTCGTTCGGATATTCTTTATACTTGTTATGACCTATCGCTTTAGAAACAATCTCGATGTCAACCTATAAACCATTTTGTTGTCACCCTATGAGCTACTTCCCATTTACTTTATCGATTATTTCATTTCGTTATAAAAACTATTTGATACATTTCCTACATCACACTATTTTGATGAAAATGAGCATTGCATCGTTGGCCCTCAAATATACATAGCCTAATCACCTATGTATATTTGGTGCATAGACTGATTACCTATGCATTCAGGAAGAACCATGTCATGCTGAGAGTAGTCACCTTAAAATCTACACCTCTTCATCAACACAAATCCGGAAGAAATTCCCGCATCTCTTCTCTGAACCCGTACTTTCCTCAAGTGCCGCAACTTGAGCCTTGAGGACAAGGCTCTTCTAACCGGAGGAGACTGTAACATTTCTGTATTTTCAGGTCTTTTACGACGTCATCTATTTTACTAATTATTTATTTTTCTTTCTCGTACGCGGTTACTTTTATTTTTAATAGTTAAATCGCGTAAGTTAAAAATTATCGTTTAGCGTAAACGGACATCAAACAATTAAATGTTTACATCAAGCAAGGGCTATATAATTATTTTGAGGATAATTATTAACTTTGTTCATTATTATTTTTATCGGATACGTAAAATGTATATGTTTCGCGATAAATTGCGTTTAGGCACTCCCGGAACCACCAAAACTTTTCTACGCTTCAACAAATACCCACTTTTATACCCAATACATAAAATTTACTAAAATATATCATATATATCTCATATATGCCGAAAATCATGGCCATTGATTCAAGAAATGCAAGAAAATCTTCCATTTGGTCAAATATACATCACTTCCATTTAATCTACACCATACTTCATTCATACCACTCCATACCTTGTCATTCTTGTCTCTTTGACTCATAAACCCATACCTAAGACCAAAGACCATCACTTGGACCATGCTTTGTCCCTTTGACTAGTTCTTGCACCATATATATATATACATGTATCTAGTAAGAAAGCATACACATAAACACTTTACAAAAATCAAACATATACTCCCTCTTGTTCACATATAAGCCACGGCTCACACACCCCTTTTATAACAATCCATACAAAATTTTATTCAATCTATACCCTTCTATACACATCTATTATAAGTCATTCTAAGGTGTTTCCAACCATTGAATCACCATTTCCAAGTATTTCTCAAGTTAAAGAAAGCTAGGGTTTCTTAAGTGCAAGCTTGGTTTTTGTGGCTAAACAAGGGTTTAGTACTTGTGCATCATCATCATCTTACCTCATAAGGTCTATTTGAACTCTTTATGTTCTTACAACTTTCATTTTTATGCATATGATTATTCTATTTAGCTTAAATCACCATTTAGGATCATTAACATGTAAAGAGAAGTTTTTATTTGTTGTCATCATAATGTACACTTTATTATACCTTATGATGTTGAGGACATCATGTTAAAATGGTTACACAAATGATTTACACTCTTGGTTAACATAAAAATGATTATTGACAAAACTAGTAAATTAGAGATTTCTTAAGTAAAGTTATGATTTTAAGTATTATCATGAATTAGTTAACCTTGGTAACTTGGACACATAAGGACTATTATGGACAAGGGACACTTAATATATGTATTAATTATAATATATATATATGATATATGAGATTGTGGGAAAATACGAAAGTGGTAAAGTATAATGAAAAGGGTAAAAATGGACTTAACAAACTCAGTCAATCTTGCTGTCCAAAATTCGAAATTTAACATACCCATTTTATATTTTTATAAGATAATACATTTCATGACGATTCCGAAAAAGTAAGAAACTTGTTAAACGGATTAATAACGAAATACGAAAAAGTTATGTTAAAAAAACAGAGTTTATACGATAATAAACGAAGTCGTAATTGAATTTTTTTATAAAAACGATTTATAAAAATTTTAAACAGCAAGGTTGAATTTTTAACAAAAATACATATATTTAGAGCCAAAATGATAAAACGAAAATTTTCAATTAATAACGCACAAGATATGAAATTTCCGCACGTTTAACGACAATTAATACTTTTATAAAACTTTTTTTAATAAAAAGTTATCTATTCATGACAGAAAGTTATATTTTTGTAAACCTCATAAAAATATAGAACTTTCAAATACGAGAACGTCCTCGAAAGAATCGTTAAAAACGGAGCTATAACGAATAAAATACGACATTTACGGGTTTTACGACGACGAATACGATTTTTATAAAACTCACGTCTGATGTGAACAGTAAAAGTTACTGTTCACCAGTAGGTCCGAAATTCGAAAATGTCAATTTATGATAACTCGTCTTGATACGAAAAGATGGGCATAAGAAACGCGAGAATCGGGTTTAAAACGCGAAAGTTACGCCAGTTTTACTAAAACGATAATTATAAACGTTTTAACTTCTTAAACCCAATTTTACCAAAACCATTAGTTGGTGATTGAGCTATATAGAATATTATGTGGTTATCAAAGTACTATATTACTAGGAGTTCAGAATGAGGCCATCTCGATGCGTATTCGACGAGTTGTTGGATTTACGATTTAAAGTGTCCTAACTCCTCGAACGTCATGTCATGACCTCTTTAATTATGATAGCCCGAACGATATACGATGATAATCTATAGGATTACATTCAACGTTATCAATTAAAGTACCGATACTTATACGACCTATGTTATAATTTAGGTAGCATTCGATCTTTACATGACGCATATATCTGCGACATTTGGATTATATAACTCAAGGTGAGTTCATAGCCCCACTTTTAACATGTTTTTTGATTATACAAAGTATTTTGGGGTAGGAAAACATGCAATGTTTTACAACTGGACAACAAGTGGTTAATTTTATATTATGATTACATGTTGCCTAAGTAGCGATACACCCAATCCGAGCCCATCATCACATGAACTGTATAAATACGAGCGCCTGAATGTTATGAATAGATCTATTGGTGGTTTGACAACCGTTCGGTGATGTATGCTATCACTAGTGAAACGGAACTATACCAATGTCGAATAAAGGATGATTGCTGGTTAGAACATCACCACGGGCTCAGTGGGCGAACGACCATTAATTATGCATCATAAATCAACATGCAGTGTCATGAGCTTAGAGCCACATAAATACATTACTATGATATCAGCATCCTGTTGCATTACATACACTTGGGAGATCTTTTGGTCCTACAATTATATGATTTTATTAAACCTATGAGATTCACCAACATTATTAGTAGACGTATTAAAAGCACTGTTTTAACAGTGGATCAATAAGCATGATGGTGCGCTGGATACATTGGTGGTTTTGATTTGGATGTCATCATTAAAATTTTGTCGCATTTCATTTTAATGGCGCTAAAATCTTTGTATTTTGATTAAGTGAAACAAGTTAAGCTTCGGGCTTATGTAACAATTACTTTGTTAAATCCAATGTATCGTTTTCAAACGACTTTTTGGTCGTTTCTATAGTATATCTTGTGTTATTGACTGAGAAGTTAACACCCCTGGACCCAAAAAATCCGCTGCGACGCAATTGTGGGTGTTACATTACCCGTCAAGATGGAAGTTCGCGTAATATGGGTGTCGAACACTAAGAGTGGAAATTTAATCCTATATTCTATCAGTATTTTAATTAGTCTATTTACTGGTTAAACATATGCTATGTACGTTGTCTAATGAAATGGGGGATTCAGCCTGAGAGACTGGCACAGGTGTGGATTACAAAGCAATTCAATACACAATAAACACAAATGAGAAATTATAAATAGAACAGCGAGTACAAGCCAATGATGAGAAAACGATATAGCCATATTAAATCCGGTTCAATGCTGGTTTGTTTGTTTTAGTGCAATGATTTACTTATCTCTAAGCAACATATCATTCTTAATACTTAGGCGGGACATCATCCTAAGACCTAGACACAATTAATCCTGTCACAATTAATGCATCCGCATAAAGCATCCTTTAGTTTAATTATAATCTATCTTAGAGAATTAAAGCAGTGGTGATCCTGTTAAAACTCTAGCCCAACGGGACTTTACCCACTTATTGTTTGACGGTGTTTTATATATTGGTAGTCCTACTATTTTTAATCTTTATTAGTTACTTAAGAGCATGATGCTGAACACATAAACGGGTCACCACGTCCAACTAAAAGCTCATAATCATAAGAACAAAGACAGAAACTGTTATTTGTTATCCTGTTGGGTCCAGTAATATAGGACAAAACGATATAAGAGCTATCTCGGTATTCTAGATTTACTTGGTCCGAAACACTAACTCAGTTGAATGATTAGGTCTCATATTCAAACACATAAACAAGTATGAGGTGATAAACATAATTAAACAATCAACGATAAATTAAGAAATCGATTTTAAAACAAACCAAACATTGAACTTTCATTAAGATGGCTAATACCCGAGGGTATTAGCCCACAACCATAGGGGGGGGGTGTAATTTATAAAAGCGAATCAAACACTTTTAAAATTCGTAACGATAAGAGAGTAAGATTAAAAAAAAAAAACACGATGTCTCTATTGGAATCGTGATCAATGCCTTAACCTTTATGGCAGATCTTCTCTCTAAAATTCACACCTGATGAGTATGGTATAAAGAATATGATATTGCACACTGAAAACGTTTTTTTGATCTTATTTATAGTTTGCTGAAAAATCTTGATACGTCGTAATCCATAGTCGATACAATGTATTGGGCTGAGTATTCCTAGAGTGCGCGCTAACGTTCGTAATAAATCTTGATATCATAACCCAATTATACTTGATTGACTGTATCTTCAAATAGATATCTTCATATACGGCCTATGTAGATAGGCATGGATACGCCGTATTGGGAATTGTCAAAACCGTTATCTTTTCTTGTGAAGTCCTTGCGCAGATACGCCGTAATCTCCTTTAGTTGGATACGGCGAATAGGTGAATTTTCAGGAAATCATCAAAATGGTCTTCGTTTTAGCTCCAAATTAAACGCCTTTAGCGTGTCATCATAAAACACTCCAGAATTACTGCATTTCTCTAAACCTAAAAGCAATTAAATTACCGCAAATAATGCAATAATTAAATAAAAGTGGGCAAAACAGATAGGATAAATGATATAATAAAGTGACGTTATTTGATGTCATCAAATATCCCCCACTTGAATCCTACTTGTCGTCAAGTAGACCTTAGAAAAAGTTTTGGTTTATGAAAATGTGTCCTTAAACGAAGTTGAGAATTTTTTGTTTAAGCATCGTTTTGTTCTAATCACCTGTACATGACCAAGATCCTCACGAAATATGGAAATGAAAACACTCAGATCACTCAACTACTCTAGGGTGCAACATTTAAGTAGTACACTCAATTGCTCGGTCATGATTAGTTTCGTATCATAAGCTTGGCAAGGATACACATCTCCACCGCTAAAGCTAAGGAAGAACAAGTCAAAAGCTAAATTAGGTTAAGAAGGCTTACAGTTTTGATCATTCAACAGACTTTCACCATAAGTACCCACACACCACAAGTGAGGCACTGTATCGTAAATACAACGGCCGTAACGACGAAAATAGACATAAACAATCCGAACACATCCATGTTCGTATTTAACCAGCGGTTAGGATGAAGAATGATATAGGGTAGGGACCTTCTAACTTTCACAAAAGTCGTCATCCAACAAGGCAGCTAAGACATGCATACATGCTAGTAACGACATAATAGACATGCATGCTCGAACAAGTCCTCGTTCGAATAGACACTAAGGTTAGTTGTTAGGAAAGGGAATTAAAATGGTTGTTTACAATATATATTCACAAACAAATAGATTAAGCAAAAAATAAGGAGCGGTTTCTAGTAAACTTCCCCCGATCCGTTCCATGACAAAGACTCGAACATATAGACAGACGCCTCGATCACAAAAATGACAAAGACACCCTAAGTTGGCGTTCCCATAACGGTCAACTTCCCTTACATCCTGCTCTTTACATACTTTTATACAAGTGGTGATATCGGCCACTTTTTACAAGACTTTACATTGTTGATTTTTGTAACGTATCAACGAATAATCAATCCTTCTAAGTGATTCCTTCGGTATAAACTTCTTTTTGAAACGACTATTTTTCTTCCTTCTCTTTTTTTTGCTTTTTCTCTTTTTCCATTTTTTTCATAATACATAATAAAACCACCGGTTTGATTCCACCGTCTTCACTTTCATAATTATCGCGGATAATATATTCCTGTATTACATCTTCATACGTACATTATCATAATTGCGAAAAGTCAGTAAAACTTACGAGCTACATATTTTCACCATTTGCATTATGCAATTTCTCGACCATTACAGAGATAGAAAAAATTCCACTTTGACACAAAGAAAGTATTAACATGGAAATACAAGACTTTTACAACGAAAGCAACAAGAAACATAGAGAAAATAGGCTCAACACACGGAAGGCTAGAGGTGCCAAGGTGTAACGAAACATATAAATAAAGGTGTACAAAAAAAAGGAATGCTCAACAGTTTTGTTCTAGGGATTATTAACTCTAAAAATGAGAGTAATACATGGGTTATCACGGGAGTTAACTAAACCATGAAGTAGTTATTTTTATGACATGTAGTGCTATTTGGTTTTAAATCCTAGAAATTTATCAGTTGAACCATGTTCCTTCCATCTAAACATAGTACTAATCATGGCGGTCCGCGAGTGATATACTAGGCCAAGTTCTTAAAAGTCCACTACATCACCAGGCAACCACTTCATAAATTTATGGAATTTTAGTAACAGTTGGAAACGGAATAGAGATAAATTCTTCACACAATATGGAGTCAAGGTATAGTTCCGCTAGGTAATGTAACTAGTGATTTTTTAGCTAAATTTTTTTAAATTTGGCCTATTTTAAGCACTTTTAAGCTCGTAGCATGTTATTTTGTAAAAAAGAAGACAAGTACGTTCTAATTCTCCATCCCCCCACTTAAATTATACAACGTCCTCATTGTATAGATAAAACAATTAAATAATAAGGGAAAAATAGAATTAGAACAGAAAACTCTTTGATGTTTTGCTCGTGATAATTCTCCAAGATGAGTTCTTGAGCAAAAAGTGTGCTGATTAGGGCTTTAGCATGCCCGAATAAGTTCAACACATGTCCTTTTCAGAATATACCATATCATAGTTTCAGCAACGTCCTACAAAAAAGATTAGAAGACAAGTGCAATTTCTATCTCGCTACAATGGTACAAGAAAACAATTAAACACACAACTGTACAGGGATCAATACGCCGTATCCCAAACCTTAAGATACGCCGTATTGTTCCTGTAAAAATAATTAAATACTAGAAATTAAATATTAAGTTTTAAAACTGATAACGTCCAGACATCTCTATACGCCGTATCTAGAGGGGTTCAATACGCCGTATAGAGTGTTTGGGAAGACAGACTCGTGCAACAAACAATTAAAATATGACAAACATTTAAAATGACCTGGTTGTCTCTCGGGAAGCACTTTTGTTTCAGCTGGTCTTTAAGTTCGACCTTTTTCCTCCTTCTATTCATCTTGTTTAACACTTTTGTTCTTTAAGAAATAGTTTTGGGATTTAGAATCTGCAATTTAATCAATGATCCGTGTTGTTGAACTTACTGTCAGTCTTGATTCTATCACACACAAATAAACCAAGTAGTTTAACTACGTTAGGACCTGTCCATTTTGGACTTGAGTTTTCCCTGGTGTAACATTTAGGGGAGTTTACATAAGACTTGTCGCCATTTTAATATCCTTATATCGCGGAGCCTAGAGTCGTGCCATTTCTCAGTTTTTTCCTTGTAGATTCGAGTATTTTTTATATGCTCCGTCTCGTAACTCCATTTAATTCATTAAGCTCTGTGAAATGATTTTTTGCAGCTGCCGTGAGATCCATATTACATTGTTACGTGCCTGTTGCTTTAGTTCATTATCAACTGGTTGATGGCAGCTTTTTGTAATCATCTAATTGGTGGGTACATCCTGTCGGTGTCTTGTAGGCGGTTCTGAAGGCCCATAATGCATCGTTGAGATTTTTGGACCAATCTTTTGGGTTATATACGACCGATCTTTCCAAAATACGTTTCATAGCTCTGTTGGTGACTTCGGTTTGGCCATTAGTCTGAGGGGTTGGTATGTCTGTTGAATTTCTAGGTCAACCACAATATCTAAGTAAAGCTTTTTAAGTTGGGAGTTACCAAAAAAGGCGTTCCCTATCAACGGATTAAGGCTTTAGGAAACGCCGAATCTGGCAAACAGCCTTCTTTTTAAGAATTTTACCACCAGGAGCTTCATTTGTCAGGTAGAAGCCTAAGCTTCAACCCATTTAGAAACGTGATGTCCGCATCTAAGATAATACTTGTTATCCCCTCGAGTCAGGAATTGGCCCCATAAGTCTAGTCCCAAAATGGTTAAAGATTCACATTCTTGAATATATTTTTTGCGGCATCTCATTTCGTGAGGAATGTTCACCGATTTCTGACATTCGTGCACTTCATTTACATAATCTTTAGCATCTTAAAAGATATTGGGCCAATAGTAATCCCTGCTTCGTGAAACTTTTCTTCTTGTAATGAACTACTATGATGTCCCCATCACGGTTGGACCAAATAGCAATATGCCCAAATTTCAAGGGATTTTACTTCCAGTCGACACATCTTCTCGCGTGTGGTTCATCCAAAAATATTCTGTTAATTGTGAGAAGAACCGCTTTTTTCTTTTCTGGGTGTCCATTTGGAAAGGTTACCACTTTTCTGACTGTTGTCGTTGACATAATTCCATCATATTCAAGGTCTTCAATCATTTAGCTTCGGCTTTTAATATATCAAATTGCTCATCGAGGAAATTGAACTTCGATTTCTTCTTTGGCTAATAATTCGCCTATATTTTGGATTCTCGAGTCTTGAGAGGATGATCGACATGCCAAGGTTTTATGCCTTTTTTTATCTTTTATTCGATATTGAAATCCTTAAAGAAGCTGAGTATACCATCTGTATAAGCTAGTTTGGCAACTGTTTGCTGAAACAACTACTTTATAGATAGATTGATTTTGATGATCAGTGTAACTCTGTTTTTTGATAAAATAATGGTAAGGCGGAATTTGTCAAATGAGAAAACAATGCTTGAAGTTCTTTTTCTGTGAAAGTGGTTGTAATTGTGCTTGAGGATAGTTTAAGGGTTTTGCTAGTCATTATAGATAGGTTTTAAACTTCCCCGTCTTTTCTTTGTTCCTAGACTTATCTATGCATTATCAATTGCGACGCACATTAATTTCAAAAGGTATACTCCAATCAGTGAGATATTATGTAGGTCGCGAGCGTATGGTCAATCTTTCTTTTAGTTTTAAACGCTTTTTTTACATCTTTCATATAAAATATATTTAGCGTTCTTCTCTTATTTAAAAGCCTGGGTCATTTGGTTTTGGAAATCATTGATAATAATTTTTTTGAATCTGAGATAAAACCAGATGCCAGAAACTTCTAACACCCTTTAACCAATTTTGTGTGATTAAGGTAATTTGGCAATTACATCGATTTTAGCTTTGTCAACCTTGATTCCCTTCCCAGATATTTTATGTCCCAAAACAATACCTTCTTTTACCATAAAATGGCATTTTTCCCAATTTTGTACAAGGTTCTTCACATCTACCGAGCATTTTATCTAAATTATTAAGACATTGGTTAAAGGAATTACCGAATACCAAAAAATCATCCATAAAAACTTCCATGAATCTTCTTACAATGTCATGACTATTGCCCGTATGCCTCTTGAAACGTTTTCGGAGCATTGCATATTCCGAACGGATCCTCTCTGTAGGCAAAAAAGTCAAAGGACAAGTGAAAGTTGTCTTACTCTTGTACTTCTGGTTGTGTTTGGGCTTATGGAACATAAACCTTGAAATCCATCAGAAGAAAACATTAATACTCATTTCCAAACAATTGTTCCAGCATTTGATCAATAAAAAGGAGTGGAAAATGATCTTTTCGTGTTGCATCATTTAATTTACGATAGTCGATGCACACACGCACATTTTTTGTTACCGTTCAAGAATGGTTTAACTTGTTGTCGTCGTTTTTTGAAACAACAACGGTCATTCCTCTTTTTAGGGACAACTGGCATTTGGGGTTACCAAGGATACTATCTGAGTTTAGGGTAAATTTAGTACTGAATTAAGTATAACCTAATATCTCGTCTTTAAACCACGCATCTTCTCCTACAGACATTACAAAGTCTCTGGGATTGTATGACAGGTTTGAAGCTTTCTTCCATTAAAATTTTGTGAGTGCAAAATGACAGGCTTATTCCCTCGATGTCCGACATCTTCCAAGCAATCGCTCCTTTTCATTTTTCAAGTACCCGTAGAAGTGAAGCTCTCTCTTTTTCCATTAGTTTAGACGAAATAATCACTGGACAAGATTCATCTCCTTCCAAGTAAGTGTACTCCAAGTGAGAAGGTAGGTCTTTGAGTTATGGTCTCTTTTCGTCTACTGCAATTGCACTAGCGGAAAACAGAGATGATCGTTCTGCGTTTTTCTTGTGAATACTGCGTTTTAATATGATTCGTATACGCCCACCGTAATGGGGTATCTTAGAGTTAGACTCACTATTTTCATAATCGGGTCGATTGATGCCATCTTCCAGATTTTTATTACGATGGTTGTTTTCCAGTAGTTCTTAGGCTGTTGTTTGTATGACCGTGTCCAAATCGTCAATCCCGTAACATTCATCGTCCTCCGTAAGAGGTTTTTTCATTGATTGGTCGACGTAAAAAATCACCTCTTAGAAGAATTGGTATTCCAAGATTATTGGGATTAAGAATATTCTTGCATATCCAGGATAACAAAATCAATAGGGAGGAAAAATTTATCAATCTTCATGAGCACATCTTCTACTATTCCCCATGGATACTAGATGGATCTGTCTGCTAGTTCCAAGCTTATTCTTGTTGGTTTTGGTTCCCCTAAGCTTGTTTCTCTTTTAATTCGTGTGAAGGCATTAGGCTTATACTAGCTCCCAAGTCTGCTAAAGCATTATCAATATGTAAATGCCTAATATCAAATGGTATAGTGAAGCTTCCTAAGTCTTTTTCTTTAGATGGGAGTTTATTTAACAAGACCGCAGAGCATCTTTCATTCATTATTACGGTGCAGGATTCTTCTAATCTTGCTTTGTTTGACAGCAGACCCTTTAGAAACTTAGCGTACTTTGGCATTGTGCAAGAGCTTCGATGAATGAAATGTTTATATGGAGTTGTTTAAGATTTCTAGGAATTTTCTTTGTTGGGCTTCCTCTCTTTCCTTTCTCAATCTGTGGGGAAAAGGTATTGATGATGGTTGCAGTTCATTAGTTAATTCTTGGTTCCTTTTAGGTTTGGTTTTGGTGGGTATTTCATTTGGAGTTGTTGGTTAGTCATGATGGAGTAACGGGTGTTTATTGGTATGTGTGTTATCGCCAATGGGTTTGGTTGTGGATTTTCCTCCTCTAGTGGTTACTCCTTTGGCCTCATATCCTACTATTTGGGCTTTATTGATTGCCCTTGACAGCCCGTATACTTTGAATTCAAGCTCTCTTAGAGAGTTGTTTCTTTGGTTGTTTTGGATTCTCTAATAATTTGATCCATTTTCCTGTGTTCTCGTTTTTCCTTCTGTCATGAAATTTATCATAATTACTTCCATTGTTAATCTCCATTTAGGTTAAGAAAACTGGAATGGGACGCAGCACAATGTTGCCTGTCATGAAATAATATTCAAAGTAAGTATTCTAATAGATTAAATCCACAGGAATTTCCGATTGAACCTGTTCGACGATAGCACATATATGGATGAATGAATACCGTGTGTTATGGTCAGCAAAAACTTGATATGCTGTATCTGACCAGAGAACTGGGTATGCCGTATTCTACTAGATGAATACGCCGTATACTAGAACAGACTATTAAGAAAACAATTAAGTGCTGGAAATTAAATAAACAGAATTTAAATAATTAGATTACGCTAAGCTAAAATAAATTATAGTTCGGAAATAACTATATACGAATAAGGTTTAATTAATATCATCCCGGCACGGCACGGCGCCAAAAACCTGATAAGTACAGTCGTGTAGGGTATAGGTATTCGCTATTTATACATCTCATTTTATCTTGAAAATAACGAACCCAAAGACCAAAAAACATAATAAAACTTTGCAATATATGATTGTTTTTGTGTTTGTAATATGTGCAGGTTCGGATATCAAGGAAACAGGACAAAGAAAGAAGACAAAACCGAACAAAACTAAGCACGAGATCAGAGAGAGCACGAGAAAACGAGTCCAACGGCGCCCTCGAAATTAACTAGGCCAGCCCGTAACCCATTTAATGGGCTGGGCCAGCTCACTTTTGCATAAACCCAATAACTAAAACCAAAAGCCCAATGTCTTAAAATGATTAGCTGGTATATATAATTTAAGTGACATCATGGTGATGCCAGCATCATGTGCAGCTTATATACTTCACACAAGTCACGTGACAAGCCACTATTTTGGGAGGACAAGTTATAATTAGCCACGTGGAGCAAGAGATTTATAATCTCAAATTCAATAAGATGAAAATAGAGAGATGGATGGAGGAGCAATCACGTGCGAGTGAATTAAATAAAAAGGGGGCACGTGATATAGCACTAACTCGGAATGGGCATATTATATCATTACACGTGTCATGCAAGTTGGAATTTACAACTCATATCAATTGAAGGATTGACTTATCACACGGACGATATGAGTGCGTAATAATGAAGCAAGAATGAAGAATTACACGTGTCGCACTACCAACGGGCGGATCTCAATCCTAGCCCCCATTTTCCTTGTCTCTGATTGGTGCGATTGTATAAAGAAGGATTGGGAACCAATATTAAATTTTCTACCTTCTCACCATATATATCTCAACCCGCTCCCCCTCACGGAGAGTTGAGTTTTGTTTTATTTTTTTTAGCTTTTGTAATTTTAGCTTATTTTCAGTTATGTAACTGCTTATTTTACTTTTTTTTGGCTAAATGTAATTTGCTTATTTCGTAAGCTTTTTAATATGTTGTAATGAATTTGGTTTGAAGTTGATTAAAAATTTCGTTTTGCTTATATGGTGCTTATTCTCTAGCTTTCATTACTTTTCGAGTAGCTTATTCTGAGAGCTGATTTTGAGTGCTTATTTTTGTGGCTTATTATTTTCAAAAGTCTTTAGAAGCTAAAAAATGACTCCTATAAGCTCTTAAGATCATTCGATTCATTTTCAAAAAAGTTTTTAAGCACTTTTCGAATAATAAGATGTAATAAGTTTTGATTTAGCTTATCTCTGTGCTTAATTTGTTTTTGAATGATTAGAAGCTCTCTTTTTCTGATACGTTAAGCTTTTGATCAGCTTAATTGGTTTAAAATGAATTTAAAATGCTAGATCCAATTTTTAAGTGCTTATGTGCTTATTCGTTTTGAGATTTGAGATGTTTATGTGCTTATAGCTTATTATGAGTCCTTGTTGTTGTTTTATATGGCTTATTGATTAGTTGAGTGCTTATCTCGTGTAATATTTAGCTTATTTAGTTGGTTAGATATTAGATGTTAAAAAACGTTTTGCTTATAATTAAGTTTAGGAATCTATGGAATTTTTCTCGTTGTTCTATTGTGTTCAACCACCTAAGGCAATCTTATGTTTTCCTAGCTTAGATGAAGCAAGTCTTTCTTTGGACCCTAACGTCTTAGATTTCTTGACTTTTGACTTATGTTTTTTTTGATTTGCAACATTTGAAACATTAGCACTTTGGTTTTTCTTGCTAGAGTTCATGTCATTCACATACTTAAACACACATTCATCATGATTAGCATTAATCAAACATTGCTTACAAGTAGCACAAACAACTTTAGATTTATCATTCCGAACATCAAGCTTAATATTATTACCTGCAGATGACCTATGGTTTGGAGTTTTAGAAAACAATAAATTCCTATGGTTTACTTCTACTTTCTCAATATTATTCGAGAGGCAACTACTCTTTGACACAGAGGGGATCATATCATTCTTTGGATTACTCATAGGCTGTGGTCTTTTGGTCTTAGAATGCCTTTTAACCCTAAAAAAGGTAAACCATTTGTGTTGGAATTGACATCTTTCTTAGTGATGACATGAGGTTGTAAAACAGTGATCGGTTTTGTCCTAACGCTTGCTTTTACATGTTTGTTAGACATAAAATTATCTACCCTAGAATTCATGGTAGGATTAATCCTAAACATTCCTGAGGCAATCACTTTCGCGTTATTCACAACTTTTAATTCTTGAGTGCTTGTACCGAGTGTAAAGTGACCATGGTTTTTTGACAAAGTTGTTTGGGAATGGAGTGACATAATAGAGTCTTTGTTCCTAAAGATGAAGTGGTTTTCCAAATATAGATGGTTTTACAAACTTGGTATTCACACTCGTACCTTTGGAGGTGTCCTTTTATTCAGAAACCTTATCAATTAACTGAGCTCTTAACTTAGCATTTTCATAAATCGTATCAGTTAATTTTTCTTGCAAAGATTTAGTTTTGATTTTGGTTTGAGCTCATGTCACATTTATGGAATCAAAAAGATTCTTCTAAGTGGTCTTAAGATATGCATTTTCTTTTGCATAATTCAAAACCTGAAATTCCAAGGACACGTTCTCATCATCAAGGTTCTGAGACAAAGGATCAAGGGTATTTGATGCACATTCAGTGTCCATACTCTTACCCTAGAGATCTCCCAACTGGGATTGCAACCGTTCGATCTTTAGTTGCATGTCATTATAAGCTTTATCGTATGAAATTTTATCATATTTGCATTCTTCACATTTTTTGTATCAATCATTCCAAAGTTTTGCATATTCATTTTCCTTTTTAATGATACAATTTTCAAATCTTTCTTTCGTACGTTCAAGCTCAGTCTAGAGATCGGATGTTTCGACAACAGTAGGACTTTGCACAATAGACATAATATTCTGACTGACAGCTGCTCTCAAGAGACGCTCGATTTCATACTCCAAAGCCTTATGCTTAGCAAGAGATTCATCAACTTCTTTTGCAAGATATTTGAAGTCTTGAAAAAAAAATTAGCTGCTTCTTTTAAAAATTGTATTTTGAAATTTTGAACTCTAGCATCAACTTAGTTAACGATAAGGGAAAATTTCATCTTTTACAATTTTATGAAGCTCTTGATGAGCAGTAAATGACCAATTGAGGTGTTATCTAATGTCATTTTTTGTTATACAACACGTTTGAAAGAGTCATAATGGTGCTTTTTTTACCATCATTTAGAAATTTTCGTCAACACTTGGAGAAGTATCATTTGAAAACTCTTCCATTTGGTATTGAAATTAGTTTGGAAACCGATTTAGAAACACTGGCCATTTTGGAAGTATATGAAAAATATAGGTCTTCACGTGACTTGGTTGTTTGAGAAACAAAAACCTCTAAAAGTTGATTAATCTTTGCATAATTTGTCGGTTTTATTTCTTTGTTCAATTGTTTCATTTTTAGACGACTCTCTTGAGCAAGTTGTAGTGTCTCCCTGAATCAAACATGCAGGAGGAACCATGCTTTTCTAATAATCACTTTGCCATATACAAACTCTGTTGAACTGCGAGACTTTGCTGAGATAAAGAAAGGTTTTGATAACCATAGGTGTCATACCCCGTCAGTGGCGGAAACACGAGATGTGACGATACCATTCATCGCACAAGATACAAGATCATACACTTTATAATTTACATTCATAAAACTGAAGTTTACAAAAACTTTACAAGTTAAAAAAAACTTGACATAATTCAAAACCACGACCATCTCGACCCAGTCCCCTTGGGTTACATCTTTTCTCTTTTAAAATCAATCACATACCTTTGATTTGACACACCTGAAAATGATACTCGAAAACGTCAATAATAATGTTGGTGAGCTCGTAGGTTTGACCTTAAACCCAAAAGTTGTGCCAATATTTCAAAAGTGGACAATAGTGTTATATGACAGTGAATATATGCTAATAATCCAAGACATAGCATCCCCTCTAGTCAATCACAATATGTCACTTACGCACCTAAAGGGCCTACCAGCTGGAGCACTAATATTAGGGCAGAACCTCACACAAACTTGGGTAGGCGTACCCATCCGCTCCCATAATCACACAAATACTGGGTAGGCGTACCCATCCGATCCCAAAATATCACAACACTAGGTAGGCATACCCATCCGATCCAAACAATCATGCATAATATTCACATAAAATCATAACACTATAACTTGCCCAAAAACAAAAACCACATTTCACACAGTTCAATTCAAAACATTTCAAAACATATTTGAGTATCATTTTCCCCCAACGGAAAAAACTAGTAAAAAGTGGGGCTACGATAACTCACCTTAATCAGCAATCAAAAGCAATAGCACAATCACAAAGGGCATAACACAATCAATCTCTACGCAAGCGCACAATGTACCCGGCAACGACCTAATAAATACTCACTTTATCAATACTCGTATAAAATTATCTGTATTGTACACTTGTTCGTACTTTAAGCACTGCAAAAAACCTCATTTTATCCCAAAATCCAATTAAATTTCAATATCATTTTCAAACTTGTTATCTCATACCGTTAAACCCTCTGTGAAAAACTAAAGGGGAGATTGAATATCTTTACCGCTTTTTTAATTTAAGTTTTAAGTGATTGCATAATGCTAGATTCGACTTTATGGAATTCAACACTTGCACAATTTGAACAATATACTTATCTAAACAATTAATAGGATAGTATGAGAAAATAATGTAAGACAAGAGATAAGAGTAAGAACAATCAAACCACAACACGAGGATTTATAGTGGTTCGGCAATGAAGCACCTCTTCGCCCTACTCCACTCCTCGAGCACCTAACTCGAGAGTTTCCTTCACTATGTCAACAAGCTCCCTTTAATGTGGAGAACACCTTACCACAACTTTCGCTTATCTTGATTTCTGACACTAATCTAGATGTCAGAGTTTTAAACTTAGCTTAGAACCAATCTAACCACAACTTCAAACTTCAATACACAACTTTGCTTCACGACTTGACGACGACTTACACAACTTCTTCACACCTTTAGTTTTCATCACACCACTACTTTACCAAGCCACTATATAATCACACCTACCAAACACTACTAGGAAAGATCACCAAGCCTACCTATACTTACAACAATCACCAAGATCTACTAACTACACAGACTTTATAAGAATTTACAAATGATTTACAAGTTATGAATTAGGATGCAATAAGATTGCAACACACACAAAGGTTTAAATACTTCTTCACTGATGGTAGGAAGTATCTCTCATACACTTGAAGGATTGAGCTTGGATCACTGGAAACAAAGCTTTATGATTAAATGATTCAAAGATTTTTAATGAGATGAGTAGGGCAGTTATGATCAAAAGAATGGAGTGCAAAAGGTGAGAAAATAGTGGGGAATATTCCAATACTTATAGGACATTCTAGAGGAGCGTTTACCTATGGGCGGTTCCCTTAAATAGGTGTGCGGTCCCCTTAAAGATAAGGGGGCCGCCCATGTATTTAAGGGGGCTACCCTAGACTAGGCGCTCCCCAGTTTGTCCTTTTGTGTAGGGGGAATTTTCTAGAACTTTCTAGCCGTTTTAGGTCCGAAAATTTAAATAATTTTCTGAAACTTTTCTAACCATTTTAGGTCCGAAAATTTGAATTTCAAAATGTTTATTTTGAATAAAACATTTCTTTTAATTGTAGAAAATGTTTTGTAAGTTTATAAAAATGTTTACAACATTTTATAAAAGTGTGAGGTTGAATAAAAATTTCATTTGATCATAAAATGCATTAAGCATTTATTTATATATACATTTAAGAGATGTAATTATCGAAATGAAAATTTACTACTAATTACTTGTTTAGGTTTAGTTTTACATTGAACGTTTTTATATTTTGTGATCATCGAAACGTAAAGATGTGAAAGATATTAATAATGTTTTTACGCATTATATTTCTATCAACAATCTTCTCCTTTTTTATGATTACAAAATTTAAACTCATTAAATGTAAAATTATTTTTAAGCAAGTATTTAGTGAGTTTCATGTCATTTCTCCCCCTTTTTGTAGAATCAAAAAGGCATCGTCGAGAGTTGCTAGTAAACTCGGCGGAATAAATGCTCCCCCTTGATGTGTGCTCCCCCTTGTTCGAGGGCACCAAGGAATCGAGATATGGTTTCTTGGCTACAAAAACGAGTTTGAACAATATAAATATTTCTAACATGTAGCAAGAAAAAAGGAAAAATATGACAAGTGCAAGCAAACATCAAAGCAAAAGGTACTTTATTCATTGAGGACAATGTGTGTAAACAACACACAAGCATACATAAAAGGAAAAACATATATGC
>BQNB010035449.1:2070-42829 GCA_026074375.1 Tanacetum coccineum | reverse complement strand
GATTTAAACGACTTTTTGTGTCGTTCTTATATATATCTTATGCTGTTGATCTTGAAGTAACACGCCCCGGATCCTTATTCCGTTGCGACCCATTTTGGGGGTGTTACATAAAAGGTTAAGAAAGGTTGGTAGATCTGCACAAGTTATTTCCTCTAAAGATGAAGGTTTGGGTGCTTAGGAGGATGCATCCAAACAGGGGAGGAAAATTGCTTATCTTGATGCTGATGGAGAGGTTACTTTGGTTGATGAGGCTCAAGGGAGGATTGATGATAACCTAATGTTTGATACATGAGTTTTTGATAAGCAGGAAGTTGAGGTTGAAATGGTAGTTAGTACTACTGAAGTTACTACTGCTGCTACAACAACTACAACTGCTGTTACACGACCCAAGGCTAGAGGAGTTGTAGTTCAAGAGCTAAGTGAATTTACAAAAACAACATCACCTTCACAACTATCACAACTATCACAGGCTAAAGATAAAGGCAAGGCAAAGATGATAGAACCAGAGAAGCCTTTGAAAAAGAAAGATCAAATTTTGATTGATGAGGAAATTGCTCAAAGACTTCAAGAAGAATTGCAAGCTGAACTAGAAGAAGAGGAAAGGCTGGCAAGACAAAAGGAAGAAGAAGCCAACATAACTTTAATTGAATCATAGGATAACACACAAGCTATGATGGATGCAGATTATGAGCTAGCTGCAAGATTACAGTCACAAGAGCAAGAAGAATTAACTATTGAAGAAAAGTCAAAATTGTTTGTAGAGCTCATGGATAAAAGAAAGAAGCATTTTGCAAGACTAAGAGCAGAAGAGCAGAGAAGAAAACCATCAACTAAGGCTCAAAAGAGAAGTCAAATGTCTACCTATCTGAAACACATGGCTGGATACAAATAAAATCAGTTGAAAAGCAAAAACTATGATGAAATTCAGAAGCTATTTGAAAAAGCCATGACAAGGGTAAACATGTTTGTAGATAAGGATACAGAGTTGGTAAAAAAGAGCTCCAAGAAGGCAGAGATGGTACAAGAAAGCAGTTCTAAGAGAGCAGGAAAAGAACTTGAGTCTGACAATTCAAAGAAGCAAAAGTTAGATGAGAATGTAGAAGCTAAAGTAGATGATGAAGCAGAGATGAAAAAGCATATGAAGATAGTTCCTGATGATAAGGTAGCAATTGATGCTATACCACTAGCCACTAAGCCTCCATAGATTGTTGACTGGAAAATCATCAAAGAAGGAAAGATGGGATACTTTCAATTCATAAAAGCTGATGGAAGTTCAAGGAGGTACTCATCAATGATTAGGATGCTTCAGAACATTGACAGAGAAGACTTAGAAACACTTTGGAAGTTGGTTAAAGCTAAACATGGGTCATCAAGTCCAGAGGAGGCATATGAAAGAGTGTTGTGGGGTAATCTGAAAGTGATTTTTGAACCAGATATAGAAAGTGATGTATGGAGAAATCTACAAGGACACAAAGTGATAGTTTGTAAGCTATTATCTTCAAGTGGAGTACATTTTGTGAGATTTCAGAATCTGCATATCTTTATGCTGGTAGAGAAAAAGTATCCACTTACACCTGCAACAATCACAACAATGCTCAACAAGAAGCTTCAAGCTGACCATTGGAATGAAATATGCTATCAACTTCTTAAGCTCATGACTAAACTGGTCAAGAATCCTGGAAGTGTTTGAATACATCATCTTGGTGATGGTGAAGACTTTTAATGAAGAAAATTGAGATTCAGAAGAAGAATATCAAGTTTAGGGGAGGATTGTTAGGATTAAAAGCTTTTTGATGCTGTTTGGAAGTAACTGCTGCTAAGGTTAGAGTTATTATTGCTAGTATATATTACTACTGCTAATGGAAGTTAAGACTGCTCAGAGACTTAGAAGAAAAACTACTAAGTAGTTAATACTGCTAGTATACAAGTTACCATTGTTAATGTAACTTGGTACTACTAGTATATGTTAGTACTGCTTGAGTAAAGTTACAACTGTTAGCATAAAGTCAGTACTGCTAGTGTAACTTAGTATTGTTGATGAAGAATGAAGAAAATATTCTAAGCAGTTACTACTGCTTGTACACAGTTAGTGCTGATGGTATAAAAGTTAATGTTGCTGCTTACAACTGATGAAAGATTACAACTGTTAGAAGAGTTTCTATTGTTAGAAGGATAAAGACAAGAGAAAGGATTAAGATGAAGACTGTTTATCAAGATTACTTACGGGATAAGTATGAGATATTTTTGTAAAAGATATGTATATCTTATTAAGTTAGAAGATTTGCAGTTATCTATTACAATTATAGAAGATTTGTAGTTATCTTATAAAGGACTCCTTGGTGCATAAAAGGAGATCCTAGGTTATGGTTATTAATACACACATTCATACGTTTTTGATATATAGCTTCAAGGTTGTAAACCCTGGTACTACACAGAGTACTCATATTATTGATAATAATAATATTAAAGCTTTTCAGTGATATCATTGTTCATACAGTTTGCTGTTTCATTAATATTCTTCTAAGTATTAAAGAGTAGATTCTACATACTCTTTAGTATTCACAAAGTTTCTACCATAGTTTTTTTGGATTTATCCAAATTAACTTAACCTTTACAAGCTAAGGAATCGATCTTAAGTTGGGATCAACATGTTCCCTTAACAGTATTAACCTTTTTAGTGAAATTACTGTTATTAGCTGTTGTTATTTTGTTAAAAGGCCTTTTAGCAGTTGAATATGCATTATTAATAACATTTTTCATAGGTCCTGCATTATTCACTGTTGTTCTTGATTGAACAGTATTAACTGGTCTAGTAGTATTAACTGAAATTGAGCCAGACCTAGTTAAGATTGTTCTTGGAACCATGTTCCTTTTTCGACTGAGGTGAGTTAATTTAGAGATATTTTGTTTGTTCACCCTTTGAATATTAGTCCAAACTGGTTTTGCAAATCTTCCATTATTATACCAGTTATTGCTATCATTCTTTAAATGATCAAAACTACCACACACATGACAAGCTTTATTGAACATCTCAAAATTATTCTCTAATTTTTGAGACATCTGTTGGTACCAGTTTCTCTTGTTCCCTCTAGGACTAGGTGTGTTTTGCCTATTTTATCAACTGATGTTTTCCTAGGAGATTTTACTTGCTCGGTAGACTTAACATAGTTTATCTTAGCAAAACTAGGTTTATTAAATATCTTAACTATTTTAACCTTAGGCATTTTTTCTTCATCACTATCAGATACCCAATCCTCAATAATTGGGGCTCCATTTTCTTTTCTTGCAGTCTCAAGTTCATTAGTCTTAACAGTAGGCTTTTCAACTACAGACTCGCTAACAGACTCATTCACATCAACAAAATCATCTAGACTAGGATCAACTAAATCACATTTTGGTGGCATAAAATTCCTAGTATAAGGAGGTAGAACAGCATTATATCCTAATCCTGTTTTATACTTATCCATTATCTGTCTGTCTAGAAGTTTACTTAGGTTTTTTTGATGAATTTTCAAATTTTTGTACTGTAAGTTGAACCTCATCCTTTTTTTGTAGCCAACTCTAACTTTCTTTTAAGCTTTGTAATATCTAAATATCTTAAATAGATTTCACGTTTTAAGAGTTTTATATCTTCCTCATACACAGACTCATTTTTCTTAAAGACTAACAGTCTAGCTTCTACAGATTCTAAACTAGTTTTATAAGCGACAACACTTATCCTAGTTGTTCTTAAGTCTGTTAAGTATAATTAATCTAATTGTTCCATTTTGTATCTTTTAAATCATTTACACATTCTAAACCAGATGAACAACAATTTGAGTCATTAGATACCCTCAGAGTTTGTAGAAGAACTGAACTTGTTTGAAGAATAAGCATGAGAGCAAATTGGATGGACCTCTTCGCTTGGTTGGTCACTCCAATCATAGCCAAATCCATCACACTAAGACATTAAGGCATTTAAAGTAGTTTCCTCAACTAGCAAAGTCCTTCTAGTAGGCTCCCTGTTTTTGCTGTCTTGATTCCTGGGTGCCATGCACACCCTTGCAAAGTGTCCTCTCTTATGGCAGTTGAAACACTCCACCTTGGACTTGTCAAACCTAATTCTTTCATTGTTGGCCATGTCCAGCTTCCTTCCAGTATTCTTTAGGAATTTTCTTGCCCTCATAGTCAGCATAGCAATGTTCCACCTCAAATCCATCTCTTCTAGATCATCAGGATTGATTTTTTGTAGATCTTCATTGTCTAGCTGTGGAATACTTGGTTGGCTAGCAAAGAAGGAATAAATTATAGCATCAGTCAAATTTTCAACATTTGTTGAGATATCAGCAGCACCTTGAGTTCCTAGCATTATTAACACCTGAGCAGTATGCACTGCTCTAGTTGCACTGTTAGTGCTGCTAGAGGACAGAAAAGCTACATTGTATGAGTTTGTAGTTGAGCTAGATGTCCCCTTAACCTCTGATTCATAAGCCTTCAGATTGTTGAAGATGTCATCCAAACTTAATGTCTCAATCTCTGGTTTGTTCCTCCACACAATAGTATGCATAGTCCATTCTTGTGATAAACTTCTTAAGAACTTCTGATTGATGTCTTCTTGAGGAATAACTTCACCATGCATCTCCAGATGACTAATTAGCTTTGAAGCCTTTCATAATTTCTCAAATCACTTCTATGCTAGATGCAGCAAAGTTTTCATATTGCTGCTTCAGAAGATTTTTCTGAGTTTTCTTTTTAGCAGTATTACCTCCAAATCTGTTCTCATTAGCCTGCATTAGTGTCTTAGCATCCTTGTATGAGTTGAACTTTAATTGATGCTCATTATGTAAGGCCATCAACAAAGTGCTTCTTGCCTTCAATTTTGCCCTTCTTTGTGCCTTCTTTTCAACACTTGTAGGAGGGATAACAGTCTCTTTACCATCAACAGTTTTTGTTACTATGGGTGCATTATCATTTTCTACGATCTCCCAAAGAGTGTAATCAATGCACTGTAGGTACTACTCCATTCTCATCTTCCAGAGATCATACTCACTAGGTTAGAGTATGTATAGCTTGATGGTTTGAGTAGATTGAGAATCCATTGCTTCTTAAAAAAGTAGATCTGGTGTGTAATAGAGTTTCTTCTTATTTAAAGCTTCTCACAAGCTCTGATACCACTTGTTGATCCCAATAGAATAGATTTTGCTTAGCTTGTATAAGCCTAAGTTGTAAATTCAAAACAACCATGATAGAAACTTTGATTGTAAATATCAAAGACTATGCGAAATCTAGTCAATGATACTAAGAAGAATTTCAATGAAACAGTAATGAATAAAATCAATAACAAAACAGTTTACCAAACTTTCAGCCTCAATATAATACGAACACTCTTAATAGTGTTAGGGTTTACAAAACCTTGAAGCTACGAATAGATTGACAGAACAATGAAAAGATGTCAATCTCTATGCCCTAGGACCTCCTTTTATACACCAAGGAGTCCTAACTGGCTTACAATATTTTCCTAAGTTATCATTATCTTCTAAACAAATAACTTATATGTATCTTTTACAAAAATATCTCATACATATCACATAAGCAATCTTTATCTTCAATCAATCTTTATCCATTAGTAGTTGTAACTCTGTCAGCAGTTGTAACTTTGTACCAGCAGCATTAACTCTGAACACTAGCAGCAGTAACTTATACACCAGCAACATTAACTGTGTACAAGCAGTAGTAACTACTTAGAATATTTTCTTTATTCTCCACCAGCAGTACTAACTTTACTCTAGCAGTACTAACTTTACTCTAGCAGTACTAACATATACTAGCAGTTCTAAGTTACACTAGTAGTACTAAGTTTATACTGACAGTAGTAAGTAACCCAAACCTTTCTTCTTGAGTAGCACTAACTTTGATAAGAGCAACAGTAATTCCAAACAGCCTTATGAAGCTTTTAATCCCAACAGATGTGAAGCATTATTTTTGGGACGACCCCTACTTGTTTAGGATTTGTGCGGATCAAGTGATTAGACGATGTGTTTATGGCCAAGAAGACGTTGATATCCTCACGGATTACCATAATAGACCCACCAGGGGACATCATGGTGCGAACTACACCGCTAAGAAAGTTTTTAATTCTGGTTTCTATTGGCCAACGATTTATCGTGATGCTCATGACATGGTGAAGTCATGTGGCTCATGTCAACGTCAAGGCAAAATCTCGCAAAAGGATGAAATGCCTCAAATGCAATTCAAGTATGCGAGATCTTTGACGTATGGGGCATTAACTTTATGGGCCTGTTCCCATCTTCTTGAGGGAACAAGTACATTCTCGTGGCCGTTGACTACTTGTCTAAATGGGTTGAAGCAAAAGCACTCCCCACTAATGATGCCCGAGTCGTCGTAAAATTCTTAAAATCTCTCTTCGCCCGATTTGGAACTCCCCGTGCTATAACTAGTGATCGTGATACTCACTTTTATAATGACCAATTCGCAAAGGTCATGCTTAAGTATGGAGTTACCCACCGTCTTTCTACCGCGTATCATTCACAAACTAGTGGACAAGTGGAGGTTTCAAATCGTGGTTTGAAACGTATCTTAGAAAGTACCGTAGGCAAAAATCGTGCTTCATGGTCTGATAAGTTAGATGATGCTTTATGGGCCTTCCGTACCGTATTCAAGACACCCATCGGGTGCACTCCTTATAAGCTTGTGTACGGAAAGGCTTGTCATCTTCCTATCAAGCTTGAACACAAGGCCTATTGGGCCTTAAGACATTGCAATTTCGATCTCAAGTCCGCGGGTGATCACCGGAAAGTTAAAATGAATGAATTAAATGAACTCCTAGATCAAGCCTACAAGAACTCTTTAATCTACAAAGAGAAAATGAAGAAGATTCATGACTCCAAGATTAAGAACCGCGTTTTCAACGTTGGTGATTGAGTTCTTCTCTTCAATTCTCGATTAAAGATTTTCTCGGGCAATCTCAAAACCCGTTGGACTGGACCATTCACCATTACTCAAGTTTTCCCTTATGGTACCGTCGAGTTATCCTAAACTGCCAGACCAAATTTCAAGGTGAACGATCATAGACTCAAACATTATTTTGGAGGGGACATACCACCTATGGTTGTCCCGGATCTCCAAACCTTCCCCATGGACCACTAAATTCAAGGTCGAGTCAGGCTCGTGACTCGGTTAACAAAAACAAGTGCTTCTCGAAAGGCAACCCGTGTTTTTATCTTTTTTTTTCTAATAAGTGTGACGTAAGGAGGCTCGCCTCTTCCTTTCTCGTGTTTCGTGGCTTGTGTTTTATGTTCAGGATTGCCCCGGATTATGAAGACTCTTATGCTTGTGGTTTTGTCCATCGTTCACTCGAGCTTCAATCCTTAGCATGCTTATATATGGGAATCCGATATCCTAGATCTTATTGACTAACGTTAATCTATTAGCATAATTAATAAACGGCTTTAGATTTACGTAGAGACCCTTTTATATTAGGATTATGCATTGATTTTAGTATGGGGGGTTTTTATCGATTTGATCTTACTTGCATTTGCTTTGTCTTCACGTAACCCCGTTTTGCCACTAAAAATACCAAAAATATGTGATTTTATGCCAAAATTAAAAAAAATATCAAAAATAAAATAAGTGTTTTGACACGAATTTTTGACTTTCCGATGGTGAGAATAAGAATAAATTTTGACTTGATCGAGCATGTTGCGCTCTAGCTTGCCCCTTAACCTATATGAATTAAAGCTTTTGTTAGTCTTTTATACAAGAAGCTTTAAAATGCGAATTCTAGCTTGAAAAAGCCAAGAGTTTGTAAGTTTCCATAATAAACTTTAAATATGCAAAGCTTGATTTTATTAGACTAAGCATTCGCGGATCTTTTTATTAAAGATTTTAAATTTACGAAGAACAAAAAATGATAGAGTTAGATATAAGTTAGATGCTAAGTGTGGAGTAGTTTGATCTCTTTAGAGCTCATAGAGGTTAATTGTGGCTTTTTGCTCCCACCAGCTTAATAAACGTTATATATTTGTTAAATAAATAAAGTTACTTTGGTTTTTGCGATTCTTAGTTTAAATCCCTTCGTAGAGATTCCTTCTGGTGAAAGTAAGGTACACATCGAGGTTTTGTCAGTGTTGTGGGGAAATAGGCTACCGATTCCTGACGGCTCGCTACCGTTGTCTAGGTAGTTAAAAGACCACAGGACTTAAAATTTGGCTATAATAATAATAATAAATTCGAGACTGATAAAAGTTTACTGGATCATGGTCGGCTCGCATACCGATGTGACAGTTTTCAAAAAGGTCGAGGATCTCCTGGTCGAAATAAGACTCCTGGATCATGGTCGGCTCACATACCGATGTGACAGTTGTTTAAAGGACCGGGGGAATAATAATGTAGCAATAATAATAAAACTAATAATAAAGCCAAATTTTAACTCTGGGGTTATCTAAATAAAGCCTCCGTCTCTGGACTCGTAGTTAAGTTGTTTCGGATGAAATAAAAAGGATAACCCCTAAATCATGCGAAATTAGAACCTTAATGTGGACCTTATTCTCACCATATCGTCTCTTTAGAAAAGGATTTCAAACTAATTATAGTCTAAACCGGGTTTAATTTATATAAATAAGGACATAATTTATTTGTCGCCAATAATAAAAATAAAATCTTTAGAGGATTTAGGAATAAGAGAGCAAAAAGTAGCTATGCGTACACAATTTGCATTTATGAGCAGTGTTAGCATCTTAACTTTTATTTAACAATGATATCGCTTTTAAGCTTGATTTGGGGCGGGTGAAAAAAATCAAGGACGATGAATTTATCTTTTTGGACACTAAAGTGTTTCTTGTTCCGTGATCCTAAAGGTCATGATTAAATAATGAAAGTCAAATATGTTACAGTTTCTTTTAAATTTTGTGTATATATATATATATATATAATTAATGTATACATATATATATATATATATAATTGGTAAAACAGGGAGTTTTAAACTATTAATTTCTTAATCCCCTTAGATGAACACTTAGCTACTTTTCAGGATAATTAGTCTAGGGGGATTGAAATTTTTGGTTTTCTATATGTGCATTTATGATATTGCGTGAGGACACGGCAATTGCATAGTATGAGGGAATTTTGATATGTGTTTAATCACATATCAATTTTCTTTATTAAAATGAGCTTAAATGATCAAAAATACATGAAAAATACATTGTATATGTGTGTTTTGTTGATTGTATTGTGCAGGTAATGGATATCCACAAAAAAGACAAAAAAGAAGCCAAAAAGGACAAAACCGAGCACGAGATTGGAAGAGCGTGAGAAAACGAAGCCAAGGACTCATTTACTTCTATGGGCTAAATCGAGACCCATTTATTGGACCGGGTCAAATTTACTAAGTCTATTTAAAAGAGTAAATATACCTAAAATTTATTTCAAATCTAAATCTATTTCTTAATCATTCTTGGCCCATGAAATGAAATAAAAAGCCTAATCCCATTACCTAGATCCAAGTCAAACATGGTCAATACAAAAAGAACGAGTTACTGTTCACCTTTCCCTCTCATTTTCACCTGCAACAAAGAACGGCTAAATTCCAATTCACCACACGCCTCCTCCCTTCTAGAAGGCCAACGTGGCATGGTATGACATAAATTCCTGACACCTTGGCAATCTTAAGGTGTCTTATTGGTTGTTGAGACGTGGAGAGTGATCAAGGGCTCAAAATGGATGGATAAGGATTGGTTATGAAATAAGGGCTAAGATGGGATGCTTGAAGATGCTCCTCTTCTTCTGGATCCTTCTCTCGTTCACTATAAATAAAGGCAGTGTCTTAAGGAGTTTTTATCTAGTTTTTTTTAAGTAGCTTTTAGTATAGCTTTAGCTTATTGTAATGTATTAATGTAATTTCATTTTAAACTTGTACTCCTTTCATTATTAATAATAATTTAGTTTACTTTTCAAATCCTGTGTTGAACTAACAGTTTTACTTTTATGCAAATTTTGCTCAAATGTGCTTAAACAACCTAATAAGCTTAATAAGCTCTTAGTTACCTATTAAGCTAGTTCTCATTCAGTTTAGCTTGTTTAAAGCTAAACTGAATAAACTAATCATTCAAATCACCTAAAAAATCATAATGAGCTTAATGAGGATGATAAGCCAGAAATGGATGGGCTTATGGTACTTTATCAGCTTATGAAAATAAGCTGGAGCTTGTACATAAGCTCTTTAGAGCATTAATAAGTCCTTGTTTAGAGCAAAGGACTAGGTATATTTACTCTTTTCATTTTAGCTTAATTTCCTTTTTAGCTTAGTAAACTGTTTATTTCTACTTATTCTCTGCTTATTTGTGCTTGTTATTCTTTGAAATACTTATAGAATTCAGTTTATAGTTAGATTAGCTTGTTTTTTATGATTAATAAGAATCTGTCCATTTTTTATTTATAAATAGCTTATTAGTGAAGCTATAATCAAGCTTATTTTCTAGAGAATCTGCTTATTTGTCATTATATGCTTAGTTCTGATCTGTTTTCATAAATTAGGGCTTATTTGGATCTGTTTTGGCTTAAAAGTGGATTTTCAGTTTTTAAAGGGGTGTTTGGGTTAAGAGAATTTAACATGTTCAAGTTGAGCTCAAACCATTTTACTGCTTAAATCAGTTTGCATAAGCTCTTATTAGGACTTAGGATTAGTTTTCTCAAGCTTAGATTAAGTTTGTTAAGTTTTGAGGTTTATTTTATTAATTGTTCATGTCTTCTAGTTCTATGGTTTTTCAAGTTGATCTAATGATGGTTTCTTCGAAATTGAATGTTAGGAGTTGTTTTTATGACTGGATTTGGTTCTTTAAGTGTTAATCTCAATCTGTTTTGGGTTTGTTTGCATTAGCTTAGTCCTTTACATCTTTTGGCCATCAAATCAGCTAAAAAAATCAAATTTTGAGACTGTTTTGTGATCGGTCATTACAGATAATCGTGTTTAAATACTATTTGGATTAGTTAAATCAAATGTTCTTAGCTTATTGGAGTCTATATTCCATCTGTTTTTGCTTTTTGAATCATAAATCTTAATTTAGAAGCTAGAAAATTAGTTACAAACTTAGTCATTTAGCTAAAAAAATGGTAAAAACATAATAGTATATGCAGTCAATTTCACTTTGAGTTTCTAGCTTATTACCTTATCTGATATACTTAATTCTAGTTAATTTGTGTTATTTGAGTCTAGGGTTTAATCTGTTTTTATCTTATTAGTCTTTAATTTGCTTATTGAGTCCTTGAATTTAGTTATAAAAAGCTGTTTAGTCAAGGACTAAAACCATATGTTTAGGTCACAATCAGTTTTTGATTCTGCTTAAATCTAGCTTATTTTGAAGTTGTAAGCTTACACAGGTTGCAGCAGTTGTGTTTAAATTTCACTTAAGCTTTAACTGTTTTTAAAAGAAAAAAAAATGTTTTTACAAAAAGGTAGGCTACAGGATTCGAACATGTGACCTTTCCCACACAACACACACATCTTAACCATTGCGCCCTTGGGTCTTTTCTGTCATACTCTTGTTTTATTTTGTGGAAAACTAGAAGGGGGGTTGAATAGTTTACCGCTTTTAAAATTTAAGGTGTTAAAGTGTTTGTAAACTTTTAGATTCGACTTTATGTGATTTCAACACTTACACAATATGATCAATATACTTATCTAAACAATCAATAGAATGATATGAGAAAGTAATGTAAGACAAGAGATAAGAGTAAGAACAATCAAACCACAACGCGAGGATTTATAGTGGTTCGGTAACGAAGCACCTCTTCGCCCTACTCCACTCCCCGAGCACCAAACTCGAGAGTTTTCTTCACTATGTCAACAAACTCCCTTATGGCGGAGAAAACCGTACACAACGTTGCTTACACCGATTTACGACACAAAGCTAAATGTCGAGTTCTAATCTTAGCTAGAACCAATCTATCACAACACAACTTCACGACTTGTTCACGACTTCACAACTTCACGACTTCTTCACAACTTCAAGACTTCTTCACAACTTCACTTCACCACACTACTTATATCACAACTATCTAACACTACTTGGTAAGATCACCACGATCTAACTATACTTACAAAGATTACCAAGATCTAGCTACTACACACAAATACAAGATATACAATTGATTTACAAATTTGTGATATGGATGCAACAAGATTGCAATACACACTTGAGGTGTAATACTTCTTCACTTGATGATGAAAGTATTCTTCTCTTGCACTTGAGGAATTGAGCTTGGATCACTTGGAAACAAAGCTTTATGATTAAATGATCAAAGGATTTTAGAGAGGATATGTGGGTTGTTTTGGGCAGAAAGAATGAGTGCAAAAGGTGAGAAAATAGTGGGGAAAAGTCCAGTATTTATAGGACAAACTGGGGGAGCGTCTACCTAGGGGCGGTCCCCTTAAAATTAAGGGGGCCGCCCGTGTATTTAAGGGGGCCGCCCTAGGCTAGGGCCTCCCCAGTTTGTCTTTTGTGTAGGGAGAATTTTCTGGAACTTTTCTAGCCGTTTTAGGTCCGAAAATTTGAATTTCAAAATGTTTATTTTGAATAAAACTCCTTTATTTAGAAAATGTTTTATAATGGTTTATAAAAATGTTTACAACATATTATAAAAGTTTGAGTTGAATAAAAATTTCCTTTTGCTCATAAATTCATTAAACGTTTTTTATTCATACATTTTAAGTTGCTTAATCTTTAGCTGTTTCAAAAAGAAAAATAAAAAAATGTTTTTACAAAAAGGTAAGCTACAGGACTCGAACTTGTAACCTTCCCCACACAACACACACATCTTAACCATTGCGCCTTTGGGTCTTTTCTGGCATACTCTTGTTTCATTTATCTCTTATACGTGTTTAGTCTTTGCTTATTTTAGCTTAATGAATTTTCACAACTTATAGGATTTAGCTTTTTGAACCGTTTTCCTTTGTAAACCTCAAGATTAGCATCTAGTATTTTTATAAATTTTCTCAAAATTTTAGGATTAAGTTTAGTATTTTTAGTTTAATTTTTAATCTTATTTAGTTTTTAAAATAGTTTTAATTAGTTTAAAAATTAAAAAAAAATTGTTTTTAAAAAAATAGTTTAATACATTTTAGTTTAAGAAATTTGCATTTTGAGTTTTTAGAGTTTTTTAGTTAATTAGTTAGTTAATTTTAGTTATTAATTAGTTTATAATTGTTTTAAATGTCGTTGGAATTTTAAGTTTCCTTTATTTCTAGTTTAGAATGCCTTTATGTGCTTTCCCTTTGCGTTATTAGATTTAGAATTCAAAATCCAAAATATCGATTATTCAAGCACGCGATCACGAACCGAAACAAGATTTTCAAATTCACGCTTCGTTAGGAAAACGACTCGGGAACGATTCGAACTTTATCCTTTCCTAAGGGTAATTTTCTCATCAATACTTTCCGAAAAAATATATTTTATTAGTAATAGCTTATTACTCTTTCACAAGAGTAGTTTGCCCTAATTGCTTTTACCTTATATATATAATACACATGTATCAGATTGATTGTTAAAGTTTTGAGGACGGTTGTTGAAGGAACGGTTCGGGATCAAACCATTGGGTTGGAATCGGTTAGGTGGGTTTGGAAAATTATTTTGGGAATTTTGGGGTTGCCTCCACCTAAGGTTCGGGTGACATTTCCATGATGGATTATATGTGTCATCAAGATTGTTTTGCTCGGGCTTAAAGGTATACCACTTACCTCTCGCTTCATCGGTACGCGAGGATGCGTATTCAACAAAGGCTTGTTCGGGATCTTCCATGCAATCCTGAGTGTTATGAGGACCACTGTAGATCTCACATGAGGTAGTGATTTTGTTCACTTGAGTAGGTTGTGTCGGAGCAAGATGAGCTTTCATCAAGCATTGTACTTGATTTTCAAGCTCGATTAGACGGCAGTCGGATGTACTCGGGACATCTTGAGGCAAAGCAATTGCCTTGACCGGCTTAGTGAAATCCTATGGGTCGTTCCAACTTCCGTTCTCATAGAGGGCGAGGTCCTCTAATAATGCCCAAGATTCTTCGGCGTTGAGGTCACGAAGCTTACCACCGGCTGATTGGTCAATGGTTCGCCTTGTGACGGGATTGACATGGTCATAAAAAATTTAGACTTGGAGCCAAAGGTCGATGCCATGATGAGGGACTTTCTGGAGTAAGTCCTTAAAACGAGTCCATGCTTCGGATAGAGATTCTTCATGATGTTGTTGGAACATCAGGATATCGTTTTGGAGTTTTGTGGTCCTTCCCGGTGGAAAGAAATGAGCAAGGAATCAGGTAGCAAGATCCTCCCATGTGGAGATGGATCCTGCATGAAGGCGTTCAAACCAATTGCTAGCTTGATTGCGTAGGGAAAATTGAAATAAACGCAGGCGCGTTCTTTCCCTATTTTCACCATCAAGGTCAAGTGAGTCCACAAGTTTAAGGAAATCCTTGAGGTGTTGGTTTGGATCCTCGGACCGAAGTCCGTGGAATGAGCATCTGTTTTGCACCAACCGGATGGTGTCGGATCGACGAGGTACCACGTTGTTCCCTTCGGGGAGCTCAATGATATTCCTATAGCCCTTGTGGCTTGGTTAGGAGTAATCTCCTAGAGTACGGATAGGATTCTCGTCTCCCATGGTGGTTGACAAGAATGGGTTACAAAACAGATAACACGAAGAAAAGATAGACTACAAGAAAGCTAATATGCGGAAATTAAATCTTACTTAAAAGGATTCAAGCAAGTAGAACTAAGCTAAACTATGATCAAAACCTAACTATTCCTCAGGCGGCGGCGCCAAAAACTTGATGCGGCCGTCGTAGGACTTCTACACGAAGTTTTACAACTGCCTAGGAAGAGTACCTAATTGTTGTAGTAGTAGTATAGGCAAGACTCAAGGTGTAGATCCCAGACTTAATAGATCTTTCTAGCCTGTTTAAGGGTGGTATCCAATCTGGATAGATCCAAACTAACTACAAGAGAAACAATGACTATGAGCAATATAAGCTATGTGGAAACTAACTTATATTGCTAAGAAGAACAATGAATAAAACAGAACTTTGATTACTATTAATCTGCTAGGTTACAGATTACTAACTATTAATATTTGTGAAACTTATGTATGAAACTTATATATCTAACTAGTGCCGTAGGGTTCCTTTTGTACACCAAGGAAAACCCTAATGGGCTTACAAAATGTGTGAAGAGATAATGCATATCTATTCCTATAATAACTCATGCATATCTCCTAACAGTACTAACTACTTAGTCTATTTTCTTGAATCTTTAGCATTCTTCACCAGCAGCACTAAGTAGAACTGGCAGTAGTAACTTGTAGAAGTAGCAGCACTAAGTTGTAGAAACTTCTGAAACCCAACACGAGGGGTTGTTATCGTTCACTCGAGGAATAGGTTAGGAATGCTTGATCACGGTCTAACAGAATTCTAAGGGGTTGAAGGAAGATTATTTTTGTTTTTTTATCTCTTGTAGAAAGCAAGTAAATCATATATTTGAGAGATTGGTTGGTTTTAGCTATTAAACTAAATATAATTCTAAACTATTTTGGTGATAACAATAAGATAAAAGACTGTGTTTATTTAATCATGTATTACTCCCTAGATTGATTCTCCTAGTGTTGTTGCCTTGTCACCCTTGTGATGATCTGTGTAACTATTTCCTAAGTCATGAACGAATTACACGAACCCGCCGTCTACTTAGTATGCCGCTAGAGCAACGCACGCGTAAGGTAGTATGAAGACTGTTACATGGCCCCTAGGAGTACACTAAGTGCATGTGAAATATATTAAAAGTGGATCAACCATATTAGGGGGCAAGGTAGTATGAAGACTGTTACCTGATAGTATCCTTTCTACACAATCACGTTTCCTTAGACATATCAACAGCGATACAGACAAAAGCTAGTTTTCTAAGACCTAACGTTCACATCCATCACAAGAAGTAACACCACTAAGATCTATGTTCTAGGTTTCATACAATCATAAATAAACACAATAGGATGTTTAGCCAAGCATGTTAAAGGTAAAGCAAGAGCATAGATAGATCAAATAACACATAGACATATTGAATGATTAAGTAAAACTTACTTGATTAAAACATGAGTTGTAAGAAGTACAATAGGGGTTTTAAGCCCTAAAATCGTCCCTAACAGCTGCTAAATGAACTAGGGTTCATACCCTCTTTTTATTCTAAAGTTACACACTTAAGAACCTAAATTCGGGTTTGTATATATACGAAAAACAATGTGACGGCGTCGCATTTTAGTCGTGACGCCATCATGAATAGAATATTCTAGATATTGGGTTGGGTTATAAACTGTGACGCCGTCGTGAGATATGGTGACGTCGTCTTGATCTTCGTGGTGACGGCGTCACGTTGTATTTGTGACGCCGTCTCCAGCCACTATAGAGACATTCTTGATAGATGTTGGTGTAGATCCGTAGTCTTGTCTGTTTCTTCTCCAAATGAGCCCAAGTCACGTGTAATTCTTCCAAATGTCTTCCAAATGCGAAATACCTGAAAAGGAATGATTAAGTACCTATTTTGGGCATAAATGCACGATTTTGGGGGTTAAACGACCCCGAAAAAGTGTATAAAATGACACCTCATCAAGACTCAAATTATGTTATTCGTTAACTCAATTTTATTTGATTTAAACACAAAATGAAAGCCAAATTTCATTAAGCAACCATCCGGACACAAGATTCTTACGAATCTCCGGCACGTACAACGCGTTGGTTAACTTAGACTCTTTTCTAGATGTGAATCACATCTCTTTTTCCCTTGATATTAGCAGTTGGAGAGTTGCCCAAATTCGTTCTCTTCATTCTCAATTGCATTGAAAGAGTTAATCAAACTCTTATCACCATGTACATGACATGATACCGAAGTGCTAATCAACCATTATCTAGGATTTCCTCGTGGCCTCAGTTTTCATGTCATTCAGACCATATAACGCATAGTTATGGCACATAAGGTTTCTGAATGCTTCAAAGCATCTGCGTACACGTAACTCGAGTATCGGTCTCTCTTTTAACAGGTTCGGGAGCAGATCCTTTCATGTCACTCATGAGTCATGACATTCCAAATGTTAATATGAGGTCCCATGATTAGTTTAAAACTAATTTGGTACTATTAACAACGTGTTTAAACACATAGTGTGTCTTAACAAAAACGATTTTAATCGAATTTTGTTTAAAACGCTAATGTTTTGTAAGATCCGTTATACAAGACCACTTTAAAGGAAGTCTTTCGACTAAACAATTAAACAATATCGCTTATTACATAATGGTTTTATCAAAAACTGCATATGTAATATGATGTTGTCAATTTTCATTAAGAAGATTTTAATAGATCTGTTTCACATGATCTATTTCTACACTAAAACTCAACAAGGTTTCAGTAGATCCACTCTTCTAAAGAAACTCAACAAGGTTTCAGTAGATCTACTCTTCTAAAGAAACTCAACAAGGTTTCAGTAGATCCATTCTTCTAAAGAAACTCTACAAGGTTTCTATAGATATACTTTTTAAACTAAAAAAATCAAGAATTATATCTAGTTAATAATTAACCGACCCGGTTTAAAATAAACTAGACAAGTCAAACAAACACTTCAATTAACTTAGTAAAGTGATGTACATGATATGATATTTAATAATAACATGTATAATCATCAATATCTTGATTCAAAGAAATTCTTCTTGATTTTATCGAACACGTTATAATTCTCTAATAAAATAACAACTTGCATTTTATGAGATATGTTTCAAAGAAACTCCACTTGGTTTCAAAGAATCTAAATTCGTCATGAATTGCAACCATGTCAGTAATTGGCGCACCAATTACATTTACAAGATTCACTAGGGTTACACTCGTGTTCTGTTACCCATAAAGATTCTAACCTAAAACACACAATTCAGAGGTCGGGGAGGAAAAGAGAAATAGAGATCCATATTATTAAGAGAGAAAAGTAGAGAGGGAAAGATGTGTGTGTTTTCTAGAGAGAAACACACACACACATACACACACACTTTATGGAATACAAATGATTATCCTCACCCTCCTATGGAAGTATAGGAGGGTATATATAGGCGTGTGACACCATAACTATCCTAACTTGGCATTATTAGTCCCTACATGTCACGCCTTATAATAACATCAAATAGTTAATACATTTTAATATCAAATTCCCTATAAAAATGCTTACAAATATGTTATTAATGTATGAAAACGTTACTTAATTGTTTATTATTAGTTTTCAGGAACCAAGTAAGCATTTTAGCAAAAGACAAGGGATTTGGACAAGAAATGCACCAAAGTGAAGAGCCCAAGGCACTTTACGGCGTAACATCCCCGAAGGATTACGCCGTAACAAACTCCAACGAAGAAATGAGTCATCACACACTTTACGGTGTAAAGTGTCTCCAAGATTACGCTGCAACATTCAAATATACTAGGGATGATGTGACTGACTCAGCATTACGGCGTAACATATGCTACAGGGTTACGTCGTAACACCCTTTTATGCCTAAAAGATGGGAGGATTACATAGCAAGATTACGGCATAACACCCCATAAGGGTTATGCCGTAAACCTTTTGAAGCCTATAAATAGAGCACTCATCTGGCTCATTCAGCATCACTGACCACCACCACTTCACACACAGTTCTATGGGGTGAACCAAACCCTTAAGGTTCGAAGCATTTCACCTGAAGGTCCAAGAGAGAAGCCACTAGCATACTTGTTGTATTCAATCGTTCATTTCATTCTCTGTAAGAATTATGATGATTCAATCCATGTCTTTATTCATTAATTCTTGTATTGGTGTTACTATGAGCGGCTAAGCACTCCTAGTGCTGGCCTAACCATGTAGTTACTAGTATTGTGATTATGATATCCTATTTAATTATGGTTATGTTAGATATCCTTATAGCCTTTCATTGATCCCCATGTTTTAGTAGTATAGATGGTGGCTTAGATGTTATTAATTCGGATATTAGACTTACCACGTTGAACTTGGGATTAGTGGGGTACTAGGGTAGCTTGACATCTATCCCTAGTGTAGGAATTAACCAAATTACCGTATTTGTCACATTAAATACTTAAAAAGTATGGGAACTCTTTCAGAGAGGGTTAATAATCGGTTTAGATTATAGATTGGTCTTAAGGGTAGTTGGGATTTAACCACTGCAAGCTTGGATGCCCTGCTCGTGTGATCGTAGGGGAATGTGGGATCGCAGAGTAAGCATAGGACCGACCTTAAATGAAAATTCGGGTCTGTCGACTTTAGAACCACTAATGGAACTTATAATTGAACATTGCACAGGAAAATGTAATCATAACATTGGTAATGAAATGGTTAGGTTAGCACACCTTTCTCTTTGATATCTTCTATCCATTTATTTTATTGCATTTACTTTTCTGTAATTCTTAAAATCAATATAAAAACCATTTTCCAACGTGACAATAATCAAGTTAAACTATTTAACCTTAGCTCTTGGGACGACCTCGGATTTACCAAGCTACTGCACTACATACGACCGGGTTCTCTGCCTGTTAGTGCGTGTATCCGTAATCGAGTTTTATAAATTTAAAACTTGGTAAAAATATATTTAAAGCAAAATACGCATCAAGTTTTTGGCGTCGTTTCCTAGGAGCTTAATGATGGTTTTAATTTGACCCTCTTTCTCGAACATGACTAGGAGTAGCAACACAAAGGTGTTCATTCCTTTCGCTAACCTCGAAAGGCAATTTTAGAGCAGAAAAGATATCACGTCTATTGTGGTCCATAATATTTATTCCTTTTATGAATCTGAATTGTCAGAATCAAAGTCGGAAGATTTAAGTGATATCGACATCGAAACACTTACGTTGGAACAGTGTCTGGATCTAAGTCGTAATAATTCACAAGTAGGAGTAAAGAGACCCGAAATTAAAAAAAGCATCATTTTTTAAGTTAAAAGTCAACTGTTAAGGGAATTACGTGAGAACACCTTCTATGAAGAAAAGACTGAAGATGCTATGAAACACTTACTAAAAATCTTAGAGATCTCTAGTTTATTCAACACACATGGGATTTCGGGAAATGACATTATGCCGCAAATTTTTCCCCTTACTCTTATAGGAGCTGCCAAAAGGTGGTTGGGCAGAAATCCATCTGACTTATTGAAAACCTGGGACGAGTTAAAACAAGTCTTCATCCAAAGATTGTGTCCACCTTCAGTAACCTTCAAACAAATAGGAGAAATTCATAATTTTTGAAAAGATGAGGGTGAAACCCTATACTAGACATGGGAAAGATTTAATGAACTCCTCTTTAAGTGCCCATTTCATGATCTAAATAACTATCAAAAAGTAAATACTTTTTACAAAGGCCTTAACACTCACACACGTCAAATCTTGGATTCTCGTGGCTTATTTACTAGGTTAACTGCTATTAAAGCTTTGGAGTCAATTCAGGAGAAAGTAGACCACCCGCATAGATGGCACAGGGAGGAAAGTGATAAGAAAACTTCAAATAACTCTTTTAGTACTATTACTGAAAAACTTAAGATTCTAAATCATGATATGAATAATCTTAGGGAAGGCATCCATAAAATCAACCGAAAACCCAATATGAAGTTCCGTCACAAAGAAGTAAAAAGTATGAAAAACCACCAAAGATTCACCTACCCCTTAGATAACCTCAAAGAAACACTCGAACAATTTCTAGAGGAATCTCGTAAGAAACAAAATATATTGGACGAATAGATGCAAAACTTCATAGACAACACTAATAAAAACCTACAAAAACAAGAATTAACCATTAAAAAACTCAAAAAAAGTTGTTCACCTTGCCCGTATTCTAGCTCACCAAAAGGACAACGCACCAGTCATGAATAGTACTTTTGTACAACAGGAATGCACAATGATATTGGAACCTCCTCAAGAAACACCCAAATTAGAAATTTTCTCTAAAAAGGTGAAAAGCGCATCATGGAAACCCAAGCTAACGAAGAGAAACTTCTTAAGAAACTGGAATACGAGCCTGTCAACACTACATTAGTAAATGATATTCGGAAAACACCAGAATATACCCGGAATTTTAAGAGTTGGTTTCAAATTAAATTCAAATTGAAAAATTATCCTTGGTGAAATTAAATGCCCGATGTTCCGTTGTGCTTCAAAATGAACTTTCGCCAAAAGAAAAAGATCCAGGAAGTTTTGTTTTACCATGCGTCATTGACAATACTACGGTTAGCAATGCTCTTGCTGATTTAGGAGCCAGTATTAGCATAATGCCGTTTTTTATGTTTAAACGCTTAGGTCTTGGGAACCCAAGACTGGTTAACATGGTTATAGAAATGGCAGATAGATCAATGCAATCCCCAAAAGGAATAGTTGAAAATGTTCTAGTAAAATTTCACAAGTTTATCTTTCCGATAGACTTTGTTATTCTCGACATCGTCGAAGATAACAAGGTTCCACTTATCCTGAGAAGACCTATGTTGGCCACTACACACGCTAGAATTGATGTATTTGGAGGAAAAATCTCGTTAGAAGATGGAAAAGAACAAGTTATCTTTAATGCCAACGAAGGAGCCACCCCTATTACTGTTTCACCTGTCTGTGTAATTCAAAATTTTGATGTGATTGATGACATTGACGGACCAGACGATTTAGAAGAATTTCTAATGAATGATAACCTCAACGGGGACTTGGGAAACTTTCTCTAGGATAATAACCTATTTCCAGATTATAAAACTAACTCTCCTTTCCCAGATAAATCTTCAAGAGAAATTTGGAGCCCAACTAAGGGATTTCAAGATTCTGACAATGACTTTGGTAGTAGAATAGATGCACTCATTGCAATAGACTACCTATGGGGAGACCTTGATTCAGGAGCCTTAAATAGTAAGCAACCTTTAAGACCAGAATTTCACAGCATATGAAATAGAGTTAATAGATACAACCCTTATAATCTTCAGATTACTTGCGATTTAGAGGTTGTTAACTTCAACCCTTACATTGACCCAATTTCCCTGTTTAATGTAATGTCTAGAGCAGCTTATAACTCTATTATGAAACAGGAACTCACTTATACAGGAAATAATATTGCCGGGAAGGCAAAAATCAACAAGTGTTCATCGGATGCCACTCCTTTTTAACCAACTTCATTATCCTAGAAAATATTAACGAATTTTTTGAAAAAGGGATAACAGAAGTAATATTTGGTCGACCTTTTAAAGAAAAAATAGGATTAGAATCAGATATAAGCAAAGGAAGAATTTGGTTTAAGATTGGAGATGATAAAACCATCTTTAGCATGCATCGAGCCGAGAAAAGGCTTAGTAAACTAACCACCGAACAGCAGAATATGATGCCCCCCATTCTAAAAATTAGTGACGAGGATAAAGCTAAAGGAATTAGTCACCCATATCTTGAAATAAAAGAATTCTATAAAGGATGTTTGAATATGGGGGAAGAGTATAAACAAGAATTAGAGGTTATTGACTGGATTAAACGGGGACATGCAAGTGTGCATGTACTAACTTAGAGCATCTTGAGTCTAACTTAAAGACTCAGTAATAAACAAAAGTGCTTGTCGGGAGACAACCCGTCTTTTATTTTCTACATATTATTTGGTTTTCATTGGTTTCTAACTTTGTTTTGCAGGTTTTCTGTACAAAGAAATAGGAATTTGAAGTCTCCTCGACTCGTATTCATGTGGTAGTAAGGTTTTGTCTTGGCGTAACCACTTAGGTTACGCCGTAACAGATTTTATTACGGCGTAAAGTCTTTCATTTGTTACGCCGTAAATCTTCTTAGTTCAAACATAATTTTTTTTAAATCCATATGTTTACGGCATAACCAATACTATTGTTACGCCGCAAACCTTTTCTGAAAACTAAAAATAAGTTTGAAACCTTTTCAAAAACCGTGTATAAGTAAATGAACTTTGTGGGTGTGTTCCCTGTAAACTCTCACGAGATTTCACTCGTCCACTTGGGACACCAAGTGGTTTAAAAGGCTTGTTGCATATGCTAAATGCAACCGTAATTCCTACGAAAGTGAGTTAATATGTAGTGTATATTTATCCAGGAACGTTTAATGCTCTTTATTGTCTAGTGATTTTAGGGGAAAATGAGGTTGTTTAATGGACACCTTGCAAGAAGTCAACTCTTGCAATTATAACTTGGAGAAGAGAGCGACACTCAAGGGAGTCTTTTGCTAATTCTACTCTTATTTTATTATTTCATTTTCTTAATTGTACAATAGGGACATTGTACAAAACAAGTGGGGGGATGCGAGTAGAATTACCACTTGACCTATATTTGCCTTTGATTTCCTAGTTTTTTTTGAAAAATGGTGTCAATTTTAAAATTTTGACATGTTTTTCTTACTAAACTAGAATAAATCTTTGCCGAGCACATTTATTATCCTGTAATTAATTTGGTGAGATTGAGCCTAATATTCCGTTTTCATCTATTATACATAAAATCCACCAAATACATGAGAGTGACGGTAGTATTGTAGACTTTAAAACTTTGCATGTGCATCTTGTTAAGACCTAATTGGTTAGTGGAATAGACTGTTCAAAAAGGTAACATTTTAGGAAATCACTCAAAAAGCCTATATGTGTGTGTTTATCGTCTTGTCACACTGACTTGTCGACCTCCCCGTGTAAAACCCTAGTTACGCTCAATACTAGTGCAAGATACCCCTAGATCACCTTGTCAAGCCATTCCTATTTAAACACTATATGTTTCGTTACACCATTTCGCCTTAGCCTACCCTGTAGTCTTTATTTTCTTTGTGTTGAAATCTTTGGCTATTTAAGTCTATGGTTCGGGGGAATAGGAACGAAAACTTTATGCATTCGTGGAAAACCAATCAGTCATGATCTATAAAGTCCCCACTGTATCACCACTTTCGACATTGTTTACCTCAAGTGGGGGGATGTTCGTATAATATCGGATGTTGCAGGGGCAATACTTAAAGATATAAACTCCTGTAGCATTTGCATATTTATCATGAAGAAAATGAAGAAAAGAGGGTGCAAACTAAAAAGTCACCCATGTGCTAAAAAAATATAAAGATAGTGCAAAAAAAATTGGAGCGAGTAGCCCATTATTGCACCAAGCCATCTCAACAAGTATAAATATCCCTTTTTTGTGAGGTGTTTGGATCAGATGTTGTCTAGCATAAGTAGTTTATAAATTCATTTCTCCAAGTTAAATTGAGGAAATATTTTTATAAATTATTCTAAACGGTTTTACTTGAGGGCAAGTAGAAGTCAAGTGGGGAGATATTTCATAACATCAAATAATTAATACATTTTAATATTAAATTCCCTATAAAAATGCTTACAAATATGCTATTAATGTATGAAAACGTTACTTAATTGTTTATTATTAGTTTTCAGGGACCAAGTGAGCATTTTAGCAAAAGACAAGGGATTTAGACAAGAAATGCACTAAAGTGAAGAGTCCAAGGCAGTTTACGACGTAACACCGCTAAGGGATTACGCCGTAACATACTCTAACGAAGAAATGAGTCATCACACCCTTTACGGCGTAAAGTGTTGATTAGGACAAATAGTATATATAATATATAATATATATATATAACTAAAATACCTATTATCAAATAATATAAGAATAGTATTCCATTAAGGGAAAAGTGATGACCAAATCTTCCCGAGTCGTATCCCGACGAAGCGTGAATTTGAGAATCTCGTTTAAGTTTGTGATCGCGTGATTTGAATAGTCAAAGTTTTGATTTTGGATTCTATTTCTACAAATATAACGCAAATGCAAGAAAAGGCAACTAAAAACTAAAACAATTAAGATTTAAGCACGAAAACGTTAACAGGAATTTAAAAACGCGACATATAAACCCAAATTATCAAATTCTAACCCTAAAAATGCAAATTTAATTTCTAACAGTCCTAAATGATAAAGAATAATTTTAGAAAAAAGAATTGTATTTTTTTTACTTTTATTTTATTATTTATGAATTAAAAACTATTTTAATCTAGAAAATTAATTAAAAATGTTAAACTAATTTATAAAAATCTAGAAAAATTACTAAAAGTACTTTAGACTGTTACTAAGATAATGGTAAAAAGAAAAAACAGATAAGCTCTTGATATAAGCTAGAAATAAGTTGACTAAGCTTATAAGCTTAAACTGAAAACAATACTTAAATACCAAGTGGCCCAAGGGTCTAACAAAAAAGACCCAAGGGCACAGTGGTAAGAGTGTGTGTGTGTGAAGGGTGAGGTCGCAGGTTCGAGTCCTGGACCTTACCTTTTTGCAAAATTATTTTTTTTTCTTTTTCTTTTTGAAAACAGTTGAACAATAAGCACCAATAATCAACTTTTATAAAACAACTTTTTCTAAAACTTGAAAATACGCTAGGAAAAGCACAACACAAAGCTGACAGTTTTGCTTATTTTGTCTTGTGAATACTTGGCTAAACTGCTTGGGCTTTTAGACTCAATAAGCAAATGTTAAGCAAATAAGCTGAAAACAAATCCTAATCTATACCTAATAAGCATTAATTACAAGAAATTGATCAACAATTTAGGATGAAAAGCTCTTAAAAGCTCAAAGTTATGCAGACATAAACAAGCAGTTTTTTTTAGAAAGATGACTAACTTTAAGCTATGTTTGAGAACAATTAAGCACTAATAATAAGATAGAAACTAAAAACAGATTAAATTTGACATCCTAAGAATACATGAAAACAAGAATTAAGAAAATTGGTTTCGAAAATAAACTAGAAAAAGCAATTGAAATTGACAGTTTAACTAAAAACTAACTAAATGTTTTTGACTTTTTGAAGTTTAAATGACTACTTTAAGACTAGAATTTAAGACACTTAAAAGCAATTTGACAATCTAAAAACTTAAAACAGATTAACTTTAGACTACTATAAGCTAAATTAAACAAAGATTAAACTATTAAGAGCTAGATTAATGACTTAAAAAGTCCAGCAAATTAAGCTATTCTGCTTAAACCAAGAACAACCTTTCTAAATTGTTTTGAACCAAAACTTTCAAAAGGCTATAAGACTTCAAGGCAAATGCATTATAACATGAATTGAGCTCATTTTGACTACAAAACACTACACATAAACTCACTTTTATTAATCAAAGATTAAAACAGTTTAGAACAATTCTAGGACTAGCAGACTTGGATTTTGATAACAAACTATAAAACTCTACAAGACTTATTTTAAACTCCTTACAACTATCATTTAGACTAAAACAAAGCTAATCAAATCTAGTTTGATAACCAAAACAAGCTTAGCAGTAGTAACTAAGGTTACTATTGCTTATCCCAAACACCCTTTAAGAATTTTAAAAAGCATTTTTAAGCTAAGACAGATCTAGTAGAGCTTATATTTGTAAAAACAGATGATGAAATAAGTATATTAAGCTCAGATTAGCAATTACTAACCACAATTAAGCACTACTTAATAAGCTAGAACAATAAGCATATTTTTTTGGTTTTTTTAACAGTTTTTATGAAAACTTAACTAAAACTCAAAACAGATAATGAAATACTTAAAACTAGAACAAATTAGCTAAATGAAGCTAGAATAAGCACAATCAAAGCAGGATTAAGCACAAATAAGTAGAGTTTAATCAAAACAGTAAGATAAGCTTAAATGTAAAATGAAGGATTGTACCTTGATCCCAGCTCAAACAGGGATTAAATTAGCTTTTACAAGCTAAGATCTACAAGCTTCAGCTTATCAAAGATAAGCTGGTATTGTCCATAAGCCCATCCAGGTTTGGCTTATCTTCCAAATAAGCTGAGGTAATTTTTTTGGGAGATTTGAGGTAAGTTACTAATTCAGTTAAGCTTTTGAAGGCTTAACTGAATGATATATAGCTTATTACTTAATTAAGAGCTTATTGAGGCTTATTAAGTCATATCAACAAACATTATAAGCTAAATTTGCATCATAAGTAAAATAGAATTTAAAATATTAAGATTTAAAAGGTAAAATTATAATTTTATTAATAATAAAGAGTTGCAAAGCTTGAAAAGAAAATACAATAAGCAAAAGGTTTACAATAAGCTACTGAAACTAAAAATAAGCTAAAAACTAGATATCTTCAGCTGTGTGAGGAGGACTCCTTTTATATTGAGGAGAGGAAGGATCCAGAACCTCTAGGAGCGTCCTAAGCCTTCAATCTCGTCCCTTCAATCCAACAAATCCAATCTGAGCCCTTGATTAGCCTCCACGTCCCATCATCTAATCATTGGCCTTAGGATTGCCAGCGTGGATTTAGTGTCAGACGTGTCAGCCTTGGCAGGCTTCTAGAAACATTTAAGACGTGTGGGTGAATTGATTTTACCCTGAGTTCATTTTTTCTATGTGTAAATAGGAGGGAAAAGGGGAAAGGGATGTACAATGAAATTGACCTTTTGACTAAGTGTTATAATAGATGTTGACTTGGGTCAAGGTATAAACGGTTTGGGCTTTTGGTGTTTATAATTGGGCTTGAATTGGATAAAATTGATAATGGACTATGATAGTATAAAGGCTTTAAGGGTTTATAGATACAATGTTAATGGGCTAACCCGGCCCATTAAAATGGGTTCGGGTGGGCCCATTAAGGATATATACGCCTGCGGCTTTGATTTCCCACATTTTTTCCATTCCCATGCTTGGTTTTGTTCGTTTTGCTATATTTTTGTCATTTTTGTGATATATCCATACCTGCAAGACACAATTCACGAAATACACATATACAATGCATATTTTATGTATTTTTGGTCATTATTGGTCTTTTTAGTTTATTTTATTAGGTAAAAGGTATGTGTATTTAAGCACATACCAAAATCCCTCATACTAAACTAGTGTCGTGTCCTCACGCAATGTCATAAATTCACGCTTAGAAAACCAAAAATTTCAACCCTCTTAGACTAATTACCTCGAAAAGTAGCTAAGTGTTTTTCTAAGGGAATTAAAAAATCACTAGTTTTGAAAAGCTCCCCGTTTTACCATTTTTATGCATTTATTATTATTATTCAAACATATCATAACTTTAAGGATCACGGAACAAAAAACACTACAAGGATAAATTCATCGTCCTTGATTTTTCACCCGCTCCAAACCAAGCTTAAAAACGAAATCATTGTTAAATACAAGTTAAGATGCTAACACTACTCATAAATGCTAATTGTGGATGCATAGCTACTTTCTGCTCCCTTATTCCTAGATCCTCTAAAGATTTTATTATTATTATTTGTGACAAATAAGTTAATGTCTTATTCATATAAAGTAAACCCGGTTTAGACCACAATTAGTTTGAAATCCTTTCCTAAAGAGACGATATGGTGAGAATAAGGTCCACATTAAGGTTCTAATTTCGCACGATTTAGGGGTTATCCTTTTTAGATAACCCCGGAGTCAAAATTTGGCTTTATTATTATTATTGCAACATTATTAAACCTCGGTCCTTTAAACAACTGCCACATCGGTATGCGAGCCAACCATGGTCCAGGAGTCTTATTTTGACCTCGGTGATCCTCGACCTTTTAGAAGGCTGCAACATCGGTTGTGAGCCGGCAAGATGCAGCAAACTTTTATCAGTCTCGGATTATTACTATGTGCCTTATTTAGAAGACTGCCACATCGGTTGTGAACCGGCAAGATGCAGTAAACTTTTATCAGCCCACATTTTTTTATTATTATTACTACCTCCACCCTTTAAACGACTACCACATCAGTTGTGAGCCGGCAAGAGGTAGTGGTCTTATTTCGGCTTCGGTTTATTACATAACTTATTATTATTAGCCAAATTTCAAGTCCCGTGGTCTTTTAACTACCTAGACAACGATAGCGAGTCGTCAGGAATCGGTAGCCTATTTCCCCACAACACTGACAAAACCTCGATGTGTACCTTACTTTCACCAGAAGGAATCTCTACGAAGTGATTTAAACTAAGAATCACAAAAACCTAAAGTAACTTTATTTATTCATCAATTATATAACGTTTATTAAGCTGGTGGGAGCAAAAAGCCACAATTAACCTCTATGAGCCTTAAAGAGTTCCATCTACTCTATGTTTAGCATCTAACTTATATAAAACTCTATCATTTTTTCGATCTTGCAATTTAAAATTCTTTTAATAAAAGATCCAGCGAATGCTTAGTCTAATAAAAATAAGCTTAGCTTATTTAAAGTCTAATCATGAAACTTGCAACCTCTTAGCTTTTTCAATCTAGAATTCGTATTTTAATAAAGCTTTTGATAAAATACTACAAAAAGCTTAAATTATATAAGTTAAGGGGCAAGCATAGACGCACATACAGATCAGCAAAATTTATTCTTTAAAAAGACAAAACTACGTGTCAAAACACTTATTCTATTTTTGAAAAAAAAAATTTTTGGCATATTTTTGCTATTTTTGGTGGAAAAACGGGGTTATGTGAAGACAAGGCAAATGCAAGTAAGATCAAATTCGAAAAGAGCCCCCCCCCCCCAATACTAGAACTACCACATTTTCCCTCAATGCGAGACTGTCACCCCCATAGCTAAATTCCCAAAGGCGATAATCAAAATATTAATTGCCTCCTCTACGCAAATCTAAAGCCATTTATTAATTATGCTAATAGATAAACGTTAAATCAATAAGATATAGGATATCGGATTCTCATATATAAGCATGCGAAGGATTGAAGATCGAGTGGACGATGGACAAAACCACGAGCACGAGAGTCTTCATAATCCGGGCAATCCTAGACACAAAACATGAAACACGAGAAAGGAAGAGGCAAGCCTCCTCACATCACACTTATTAATAACTATTATACTAATATACTACTACTAAGGATAAGCATGGGTTGCCACCCACGAAGCGCTTGTTTTTGATAACCGAGTCACGAGCCTGACTCGACCCTGAATTTAGTGGTCCATGGGGAAAGTTTAGAGATCCAAGACAACCATTTGTGGTATGTCCCCTCCAAAATAATGTTTAAGTCTATGACCGTTCACCTTGAAATTTGGTCCATTTGTTTGAGATAACTCGATGGTTCCATAAGAGAAAACTTGAGCAAAACGGTGAAACGGTCCTGCCAACGGGGTTTTTGAGCTTTCTAAGAAAAATCTTTAATCAGAATAAGAAAGAGAAGAACCTTGATCACCTAAACGTTGAAAACGCGTTTTTAATCTTAGAATCACGATCTTCTTCGTTCCTTCCTCTTTATTAGATTAAAGAGTTCTCGTTCTCGTAAGCTTGATCCTGGAGTTCATTTAATTCATTCATTTGAACTTTTCGGTGATCACCCGCGGTCTTAAGGTCAAAATTACAATGCTTTAAGGCCCAATAGGCCTTGTGTTCAAGCTCGATAGGAAGATGACAAGCCTTTCCGTACACAAGCTTATAAGGAGTGCACCCGATGGGTGTTTTGAAAGCGGTACGGAAGGCCCATAAAGCATCATCTAACTTATCGGACCATGAAGCTCGATTTTCACCTACGGTCCTTTCTAAGATACGTTTCAAACCACGATTTGAAACCTCCACTTGTCCACTCGTTTTTGGATGATATGCGGTAGAAATACGGTGAATAACTCCATACTTAAGCATGACCTTCGCGAATTGGTCATTGAAAAAATAGGTACCGCGATCACTAATTATAGCACGAGGAGTTCCAAATTAGGTAAAAACAGATTTCAAGAATTTAACAACAACTCGGGCATCATTAGTGGGGAGCGCTTTTGCTTCAACCCATTTAGACAAATAATCAACGGCTACGATAATGTATTTGTTCCCTCGAGAAGACGAGAACGGGCCCATGAAATCAATGCCCCATACATCAAAGATCTCGCATACTTGAATTGCATTTTGAGGCATTTCGTCTTTTTGCGAGATTTTGCCTTGACGTTGACAAGCGTCATACCGTGTGACCAAGTCATGGGCATCTCGGTAAATAGTCGGTCAATAGAAACCGGAATCAAAGACTTTTTGAGCGGTGTAGTTGGCACCATGATGTCCCTCGGTGGGTCTATTATGGCAAGCCATGAGGATATCAACGGCGTTTTGGTCGTGAACATATCGTCTAATCACTTGATCCGCACCAATTCTAAACAAGTAGGGGTCGTCCCAAAAATAATGCCTAACATCCTTAAAGAATTTTTTTTCTTTTGTTGGGACGACATCCATTTCACTACAAAATTTCCCGCATGGTAATTTGCAATGTCGGCAAACCATGGGGTACTAGAATCATCATGAAAAGATATCATTCCGAGGGTCTCGAGAGGAAATGTTTTGGTAATTTCCTTTTTCTCGAGATCACCTTGATGAGGGTTCTCTAATCTAGACAAATGGTCGGCCTCGAGATTCTCCGCTCCTTTTTTATCACGGATAATGACATCAAATTCTTGGAATAGTAGAATCCACCGGAGCAATCTCGGTTTAGTATATTCCTTAGCAAGAAGATACTTAAGAGCCGAGTGGTCCGTATACACTATGGTCTTTGATAAAACTAAGTAAGGCCAGAATTTCTCGAAAGCATACACGACGGCAAATAATTCTTTTTCCGTTGTAGTGTAATGTGCTTGAGCATCCGTCATGGTCTTACTAGCATAGTGTATAGGCTAAAAATGTTTGGTCTTACGTTTTCCCAAGACTACACCTACAGCATAATCACTAGCATCGCACATAATTTCAAATGGTAGGTCCCAATCGGGGGCAACTAAATCGGCGGTTCGGTTACTTCTTCTTATTGTTATATTAAACGCTTCAATACATTCTTTTGAGAAAATAAACAGGGTTTCCTTTTCTAGAAGACGGGTCATTGGCCGGGAGATTTTAGAAAAATCTTAAATAAATTGACTATAAAATCCGGCGTGACCTAAGAAACTTCGAACGCCTTTAACGGAAGTCGGATAAGGGAGTTTAGCTATAACATCAACTTTAGCTTTGTCGACCTCAATCCCGGAATTTGAAATCTTATGTCCTAGAATAATGTCTTCTTTTTACCATAAATGCATTTCTCAAATTTATGAATAAATTAGTGTCTGCGCACGTTTGAGCATTTTGTCTAAAGGGGAGAGGCACTTATTGCGAGAAAGTATCCCCTGGCAACTGACGTCAAAAATTTGATTATGGCACATAATAGTATTTATAATATATAATATCTATACTATTATATATATTATTATATATATATTAATATATATATTATGACTATATTATATATATATATATTTATATAACGAAAATTCCTGATTATATAATTAATATTAAGAATAGTATTCCGTTAAGAAATGAAAATCACTTTAGGAAAAGTGATGACCAAATCTTCCCGAGTCGTATCCCGACGAAGAGTGAATTTGAGAATCTCGTTTAAGTTTGTGATCGCGTGATTTGATTAGTCAAAGTTTTGATTTTGAATTCTATTTCTACCAATGAGACGCAAAAGAAATTAAAGGAAAGCAAACAATTAAAGCAATTAAAGATTAAGCACGAAAACGTAAACGGGAATTTAAAAACGCGACATATAAACCTAAATTATCAAATTCTAACCCTAAAAACGCAAATTTAATTTCTAACAGTCCTAAATGATAAAGAATAATTTTAGAAAAAAGAATTGTATTTTTTTTACTTTTATTTTATTATTTATGAATTAAAAACTATTTTAATCTAGAAAATTAATTAAAAATGCTAAACTAATTTATAAAAATCTGGAAAAATTACTAAAAATACTTTAGACTGTTACTAAGATAATGGTAAAAAGAAAAACCAGATAAGCTCTTGATATAAGCTAGAAATAAGCTGACTAAGCTTATAAGCTTAAACTGAAAACAATACTTAAATACCAAGTGGCCCAAGGGTCTAACAGAAAAGACCCAATGGCGTAGTGGTAAGAGAGTGTGTGTGTGTGTGTGTGTGTGTGTGTGTGTGTATGTGAAGGGTGAGGTTGCAGGTTCGAGTCATGGACCTTACCTTTTTGCAAAATTATTTTTTTTCTTTTTCTTTTTGAAAACAGTTGAACAATAAGCACCAATAAGCAACTTTTACATAACAACTTTTTCTAAAACTTGAAAATAAGCTAGGAAAAGCACAACACAAAGCTGACAGTTTTGCTTATTTTGTCTTATGAATACTTGGCTAAACTGCTTGGGCTTTTAGACTCAATAAGCCAATGTTAAGCAAATAAGTTGAAAACAAATCCTAATCTATACCTAATAAGCACTAATTACACGAAATTGATCAACAATTTAGGCTGAATTGCTCTTAAAAGCTAAAAGTTATGCAAACATAAACAAGTAGTTTTTTTAAAGAAAGATGACTAACTTTAAGCTATGTTTGAGAACAATTAAGCATTAATAATAAGATAGAAACTAAAAACAGATTAAATTTGACATCCAAGAAACACATGAAAACAAGAATTAAGAAAATTGGTTAAGAAAATAAACTAGAAAAAGCAATTGAAATTGACAGTTTAACTAAAAACTAACTAAATGTTTTGAATTTTTGAAGTTTAAATGACTACTTTGAGACTAGAATTTAAGACACTTAAAAGTAATTTGACAATATAAAAACTTAAAAAAGATTAACTTTAGACTACTATAAGCTAAATTAAACAAAGATTAAACTATTAAGAGCTAGAATAATGACTTAAAAAGTCCGGCAAATTAAGCTATTCTGCTTAAACCAAGAACAACCTTTCAAAACTGTTTTGAACCAAAACTTTCAAAAGGATATGAGACTTCAAGGCATATGCATTATAACATGAATTGAGCTCATTTTGACTACAAAACACTACCCTTAAACTCACTTTTATTAATCAAAGATTAAAACAGTTTAGAACAATTCTAGGACTAGCAGACTTGGATTTTGATGATAACAAACTATAAAACTCTACAAGACTTATTTTAAACTCCTTACAACTATCATTTAGACTAAAACAAAGCTAATTAAATCTAGTTTGATAACCAAAACAAGCTTAGCAGTAGTAACTAAGGTTACTACTGCTTATCCCAAACACCCTTTAAGAATTTAAAAAGCATTTTTAAGCTAAGACAGATCTAGTAGAGCTTATATTTGTAAAAACAGATGATGAAATAAGTATATTAAGCTCAGATTAGCAATTACTAACCACAATTAAGCACTACTTAATAAGCTAGAACAATAAGCATATTTTTTTGGTTTTTTTAACAGTTTTTATGAAAACTTAACTAAAACTCAAAACAGATAATGAAATACTTAAAACTAGAACAAATTAGCTAAATGAAGCTAGAATAAGCACAATCAAAGCAGGATTAAGCACAAATAAGTAAAGTTTAATCAAAACAGTAAGATAAGCTTAAATGTAAAATGAAGGATTGTACCTTGATCCCAGCTCAAACAAGGATTAAATTAGCTTTTACAAGCTAAGATCTACAAGCTTCAGCTTATCAAAGATAAGCTGGTATTGTCCATAAGCCCATCCAGGTTTGGCTTATCTTCCAAATAAGCTGAGGTAATTTTTTTGGGAGATTTGAGGTAAGTTACTAATTCAGTTAAGCTTTTGAAGGCTTAACTGAATGATATATAGCTTATTACTTAATTAAGAGCTTATTGAGGCTTATTAAGTCATATCAACAAACATTAAATCTAATTTCTGGCATCATAAGTAAAATAGAATTTAAAATATTAAGATTTAAAAGGTAAAATTATAATTTTATTAATAATAAAGAGTTGCAAAGCTTGAAAAGAAAATACAATAAGCAAAAGGTTTACAATAAGCTACTGAAACTAAAAATAAGCTAAAAACTAGATATCTTCAGCTGTGTGAGGAGGACTCCTTTTATATTGAGGAGAGGAAGGATCCAGCGTCCTAAGCCTTCAATCTCGTCCCTTCAATCCAACAAATCCAATCTGAGCCCTTGATTAGCCTCCACGTCCCATCATCTAATCATTGGCCTTAGGATTGCCAGCGTGGCTTTTGTGTCAGACATGTCAGACGTGTCAGACTTGGCAGGCTTCTAGAAACATTTGAGACGTATAGGTGAATTGATTTTACCCTGAGTTTGTTTATTCTGTGTATAAATGGGGGGGGAGGGGAAAGGGATGTACAGTGAAATTGACCTTTTGACAAAGTGTTATAACAGATGTTGACTTGGGTCAAGGTATAAACGGTTTGGGCTTTTGGTGTTTATAATTGGATAAAATGGATAATGGACTATGATAGTATAAAGGCTTTAAGGGTTTATAGATAAAATGTTAATGGGCTGACCCGGCCTATTAAAATGGGTTCAGGTTGGCCCATTAAGGATGTATATGCCTTCAGCTTAGATTTCCTACGCTCTTTCCATTCCCATGCTTGATTTTGTCCGTTTTGCTATATTTTCGTCCTTTTTGTGATATATTCATACCTGCAAGACACAATTCACGAAATACACATATACAATGCATTTTTTATGTATTTTTGGTCAATGTTGGTCTTTTTAGTTTGTTTTATTAGGTAAAAGGTATGTGTATTTAAGCACATACCAAGTGTCTCCAAGATTACGTCGCAACATTCAAAATTACAAAAGATGATGTAGCTGACTCGGCGTTACAGCGTAACATGGGCAACAAGGTTACGCCGTAACAGACTTTTATGCCTAGATGATTAGATGAGGTTACGGCGTAACATCCCATAAGGGTTACGCCGTAAACCTTTCGAAGTCTATAAATAGAGCCATCCTCCTGCTCATTCAGCATCACTCACCACCACCACTTCACACACAGTTCTAAAAGGTGAACCAAACCCTCAAGGTTTAAAGCATTTCATCTAAAGGTCCAAGGGAGAAGCCACTAGCATACTTATTGTATTTAATTGTTCATTTCATCCTCTGTAAGAATTATGATGATTTAATCCATGTCTTTATTCATTAATTCTTGCGTTGCTGTTACTATAAGAGGCTAAGCACTCCTAGTGTTGGCCTAGACATGTAGTTACTATTGTTATGATTATGATTTCCTGTTAGATATCCTTATAGCCTTTCATTGATCCCCATGTTTTGGTAGTATAGAGGGTGGCTTAGATCTTATTAATCCTGATATTAGACTTACAATGTTGAACCTGGGATTAGTGGGGTACTAGGGTAGCTTGACATCTATCCCTAGTGTAGGAATTAAATAGATTACCGCCTTTGTAACATTAAATATTTATAAAGCATGGGAACTCTTTTAGAGGGGGTTAATAATCGGTTTAGATTATAGATTGGTATTAAGGGTAGTTGGGGTTTAACCACTACAAGCTTGGATTCCCTTCTCGTGTAATCATATGGGGATGTGGGATCGCTGAGTAAGCATAGGACAGACCTTAAATGAAAATTCAGGTCTGTAGACTTTAGAACCACTAATGGAACTTATAATTGAACATTGCACAGGAAAATGTAATCACAGCATTGGTAATGAAATGGTTAGGTTAGCACGCCTTTCTCCCTGATATCTTATATCCATTTATTTTATTGCATTTACTTTCTTGTAATTCTTAAAATCAATTCAAAACCATTTTCAAATCGTAACAACAATCAAATTAAACTATTTAATCTTAGCTCTTGGGATGACTTTGGATTTAACAAGCTATTGCACTATATACGACCGGGTTCTCTGCCTGTTAGTGCGTGTATCGATAATCAAGTTTTATAAATTTAAAACTTGGTAAAAATATATTTAAAGCAAAACATGCATCAATTGTAGTAGAGGAAGGTGTGTCGGTTAAAACAGCAGGTTCTAGAGCAATGACTGCAGGAACTTGAAGATCAACACATGGTGGTGGATTAAGGTACTCATCAAACATTGGCTGAAACAATATTTCCCAATCGTTCTTTGTTGGTGAGACATACGGAGTTGAAGAATGAATGTTTGGCACGAGTCCTGAACTGATTGTTCTAAGAATCAAAATTTTAGGCCAGGGTGCTGAACCAAATTGTTCAAAAGCTATTGTTTTCAACTCATCAAAATCGACATGAATAGTTTCAATAATCATCTGGGTCCTTTTGTTGTAGATTCGGAATGCTTTCTTTGCGAGAGCGTAACCAAGAAAAATTCCTATATCAGCTTTATGTTTTAACTTACCAAGGTCTTCACCATCATTAGTGGGATAGCAGAGAGCACCAAAGACATAAAGATAGGATAAGTCGGGTTTCCTATCATGGAGAAGTTCATACGATGTTTTCTTGTGATGTTTTCAGATTAATGATCGGTTTTGAGTAAAGCAAGCTGTCACAACTGCTTCCTCCTAAAGAAATAATGGAGCCTTTGAAAAGATCAACATGGTTCGAGCAGCTTCCACTAAAGTATGGTTCCGTATTTCGACAATGCCATTCTGTTGTGAAGTGCGAGCCACGGATGTTTGATGTGAGATTATGACTTCTTCATAGTAATTTTTCAGTGTATAATTGACAAATTCAATGCCATTATCAGTCCTGATATTATGAACGGTTGCATTCAGACGAACTTGAATCATCTTGAGAAATTTAATCACGAACTCTGGAACTTCATCCTTTGATCGTAGAGATTTCACCCATGTAAACCGAGAATAATCATCAACAATAACAGTATATATTTTCTCCCATTGATACTTTGAATCCTTATTGGCCCACAAAAGATCCCATATGCAAGTACGATTGTGTTTTTTCTTGAATTTAAGTCCGTCAAGCTTTAGGTTTGTGGGTTGATTTATTGCTTTTACAAGCAAGCATTGGCATTAGCTACAAGTGATCCTTTTGATCTTAGTTTTGGAAGACCTCAGACTAGACCTTGTTCGGTAACAGAAGTGATATAATCAAAGTTAAGATGAGATAATCTTCGATGCCACAACCAAGACTTGGTCTTGAGGCCTTAGACAAGAGACATAAGAGAAGATAACATCAAATTTTCCAGACAAAGTGTATAGATTTGAACCCCTTGATCCCTTAAGTAGATCCATACCTTCTAAGTCACGAATGAAGCAAGTGTGTTTGCGAAAACCAACTTCGAGATCCGAATCACAAAACTGCCCTATGAAAAATACGTTGTGTCATAATCCTTCCATATAGTAAACTCGAGATATTGTAACATTTCCCATTGTAAGAGAGCAATAAACCTATATCTTTGCAATATGATCATTGAGCTGCGGACCTAAATTGACGGTTACCAAGAATTTGTGACGACGTGATGAGTTGAGAGAGCGCATTTTCGGTCATGTGCTTTGAGCATCCAGTAGTCCAAATACCACAGACAAAAATAATAAATTTAGAAACTCTCACGAAGAGGACATTGAATCGCACTTGCAAAGTTATGTCATTAGAACCGCTTTGCCGGAGGTTAGAAATCATCACAATCCGAGTCATAAGCATCTAAATCTTCAGTTTGAAAAGCTGAGTTCTGAAGGATTGTCTGCTGAGCAACTGGAGCTTCGTATATTCCAGGGTCTGCTATGAATGCAAGTTGCTCTTCATCTAATATTTGACCAGCTTCCACTAACATCAATTTCTCCTTAAACCATGCATAATATCTTGGCCTTTTTGACTGAGTGCACTGTCTCGCCATATGTCATTCTCCTTGAAAGTTATAACACTTCACAACAACTTTTGTTGTCTAGCTTGCATAGTTAAGTTTCACTTATGAGGTTGTTAGCATCATTCCTCTGTTTCCAGGACTCAGCAAAACTTTGAGTTTGTCTTACTTGAATTTGTTGAACTGTGACTCTTCCATCTTGAATGGTTGCCTGATTTATGGGATTGGAATACATTCTGAGTTGATTGTTTGAAGGTGGAAACCTTAATGCCACAGCAGATAAGAATGCCATTATTTTGTTAATGCAGTTAATCGGATCTTCTCCTTGCTGAAATGTAGGAACAGCGAGACCAGTGTCCATTTGAGAAAATTCAGCTTGAGGTTGTTATGTCACTGACAAAGATATAAATGGTTGTAGAGAAATGGATTGTTGTATTAGATTGACTGGAGTATGATGTTGTTGATGATGAATATGTATTGCATAAACTAGTGTGAATTGTTGAGGGGGTGGATGCATTAAAGGAATTGAATGTTATGGAGACTAAGAGGGATTGTAAAGTGTTTGGGAATTGGCTACCAATGCAAGAGGATCCGGATATCTTTCACGCATGATACGTACTTCATTAGAATTTTGTTCATGTTGATTTAGGTATGCATACAACTAATCATAGTTGGTGGTATACAAACTCTTTGCTAACTTCACATCAGCGACAAACTTGCTCCATTCTGGTGGAAGAGCATTCAAAAACTTGGTATTGACTTGAGCTTACTGCATTGTCATCCTAATTGTATGCATGTCATTGATTAGTTGAGAGAATCTCCAGTTTTACTCATACAATGATTCACCCTGAACGGAAGCAAACTTATCGAACAAGTTGTGCAATCTGCATTCACATTCTTGATATGATAATTCAATGTGGGCTTATTATAAGCTTGAATTTATCCCATTATCCTTAAGCTGGCCTTTTAATGGTTTAAAGTGCATTACAGCATCGGGGTGGAATACCGTGTAGAATGTATAGTTCATTTGAACATCGCGGTCATCTTGTGAAAATTGTTGCACTTTCAGTGGAGTTTGGAGACTTCTTAGGGTCGAGTATGCCCATTTTCTTCAATAGCTTGGGTTTAAACCAGTGGACCATTGTCAATTGATTCATGCATCATCCTTACAATGTTTCTTCCTTTTATGAATTAGGTCGTATACGCACCTTTTCCCATGAATCAAACATTGATTCTCAAGCATTGGTGGACGGTTCTCAGCTCCAGCCATACAGTATATGGTTTGCTAAAGTAGTCATTGTCGAATTTGTTATATGTGAATTATACTTCTTGATCGTTCAGTGATTAGAGGTTTTTGTGTTATGATTGTTGTTTGTGTACAGTTGATGAGTCTTAAGATTACACGGGATTTTACAATTCTTGATAAAACCGAGAAAATAATTTAATACTTTACGGGATTTTACAAATCATAGAAAAAACGTATAAATCTCTTAGAAAGAATGTATAAATCTCTTAGGCCAACTGGTATAAATCTCCCAAGCAAAGTGTATAAATATCCTAAGAAAAATGTATAAACCTCCCAAGCAAAATGTATAAATCAACCAAGTGTGAAATAGGTATAAATCGTCGAGAAATATGTATAAATCGCCTGACCAGAGAAACGTATAAATCGCATGACAAAATACGTATAAATCGCCTGAACAAACTACGTATAAATTTCCTGACTAATTACGTATAAATCGCCGGAATAACACATATAAATTGCCTGACTAACACATATAAATCGTCGGACCAAGACAGATGTATAAATCGCCTGAGTTAGGGATTGTATAAATTGCCTGACCAAGGAAACGTATAAATCGCCTGACTAAAAAGACGTATAAATCGCTAGACCAAGGATACGTATAAATCACCTTATTCAAACTACGTATAAATCACCGAATTCATCCAGTGGTATAAATCGCCTTAAGACTCAAAAACATCAAATCACTTAAAGACACATTTTTTGACGTTTTTGTTTGATTTTTCTTATACAGCTTAGTTTCCTAAGCCTATTAGAACCTTAAAAACACAAACTTTATGCCTTTTAACACAAAAAATCTCAAATCAATATTTTGGACACAAAAAACATTTCGAAACCAAAAACTTATAAAAGGTAAAAAAAAAATTGATGTTTTTTAAAGTTTTTCTTGTACAACTAGTTTATACTAAGATAGATTATGAAGAAAGTTTCAATTTTTGTGGTTTTAGAA
>BQNB010035448.1:0-50864 GCA_026074375.1 Tanacetum coccineum | reverse complement strand
TTTCCCTTTGTTTCTCTTCTTGTCTTATCATTGCATAGGCTTTAGTGGCTTTGGGTTAGGGTTGCATCAAAAAGATTTGACCCCTCACATTTGAGAAGCATTCATCCAATCTCATCAAAAACTATAATAACCTTTTCCTGCTTTCCATTGCCCCATTGAGTCTACCATTGGCACAAACACAGTTCAAGTACACATGTAAGGTGCCTCTAAGGCATCAATCTCATCCCATAAGCCTTTTGGCTTTTGATAATACATTTCACTGGAGTAATTTATCTGTTTCAATTGAGTGATCTCATTGGTGAGTTGATAGATTATGTGACCATCTAATTGTGAATAATGTTCTTGTAGCTCTAACCAAAGTGCAGAAGCAGAGTGTACAAAACTCAAGTTGTTGCTTATTTGATTAGAAACTGTATTTAAGATCAAGAGATGATCATATCATTGTTTCTTTCCCATAAGGCTCTCATGGATGAATCTGCATCAGGTTCAGGATATGCATTAGTGATGATTTTGAGTTTGTTTTTGGCATTTAGGGCTAACATGATTAATCTTCTCCATGAACTGTAGTTTTTTGTTCTTGTTAGCTTTTTGAAGATTGGGATGAGTCTATGGTGATCATTTTGGTGTAAGAAGAGTGGGTGATTGATTGAGTTTGTGTCTTCATCCACATTATTGTTTATGTTTGATTCTGGTCCTGTAACTGCCATGGTTAGTTGATTTTGATGATGATTCTTGTTAATTAATGATATTTGTGATGAATTTGATGAGTTTTGATGGTAATTTGAGTAAGAAATGGTGGTTTTGAAGGTTTGTTAATGGTGGAAAATTTAGGCGGGAAAGTTTGTTATGGTGGTCAACGACAGTTAGTTATAACGGTTTGTGGTTGTTTGTTCCAAAGGACCTTTTAGGGCAGCTCTGATACCATATTGCAAGAGTGAAAAACAAGGATTGCATTGAGAGAAAATAAGTTGTTACAACTGTCTTGAAAAGAAGTGATATAGGACTATTTATACTACATTCTAGGATACGATTAAGCTATCCTATGAAATGTAAAGAACTAACTATGCTACATTGAGTTTACATTTAGATAAAATAATTTAATTGACTACTACCTTTGGTGAAATGTAAAATTTGTTGTATATGCCTCCTGCTCTTCCTCTGTCATTGGTGTACCATTGTCATTGTGAAGATAAGTTTGACATTTGAGTTGTCTATGTGGTTTATACCATTATGAATGAACATCATGAATAACCATATTTCTTAATAAACGAACATGAACAAGAAAATTTGTTCGCTCAAGTGATCGTGTTCGTTTATTTGCCCAGCTAGAAGTAAATGAACGAACATGAACAAGGCTCCGTTCATGTTCGTCCGGTTCGTTTACATCCCTATCTTTAGTTCTACTTATAGATTATTATAAAAAATGATCTTTGTTGTTTTTCGTCTTGTATATTAGTTTTTCTCTATCTTCAATCAACTTTTAGATTCTCATTGTGTTTTTGATTTAAAAGTTGGATGTTTTATTAGTCGAATGAAGATAAAACCTAATATTAAGCAAAAGAAAGAAAAGGATATCGTGCAGGCCTCATTTTTAAGTTTCGCTTTAGGCTTTCAAAAGGCTTCAGCCCCCCTGATTTTGCCCAACAACTTCGACAGCAATATGGCAAGTCATGTCGTTGTGAAAAAAATGTTGCGTCACGTGCCTTAACTCAGCAAGAAACTTCATTAAATATTCGAAACAAAAACTAATGTGAATACTAACGAGGATATAAATTTTGTGCGTTACGACATGTTATTTAAATATACAGTTATATTTTTTTGGTGCAAATGGTGAAACTTATATTATTAATCAAAAACATAAATCATCAAAGAGACATGAGACAGACCTCATTCTCAAAATTCAAAACACAGATACATAAAAACAGAGCATCTCTGACAGACCAGAGATCTCGGATAACAAGGAAATGTCACATATCAAACAAAATAGCTAACAAATGCCAAACACTGGTTATAAACTTCAAAACCCAATATCAGTCTAATCATTTCACCTATATTGCACCAATCGCCATATCTTCTTGAGTACATTTCCCACACATACTCAACCTCAAGACATTCAACCAACACCCACAATATAATGAGGAGAGCATGTGTAGGCATCTTCAAGGAAGATATAGCACCCATTAACTCTTCCTAAGGGGCTATACTTGTCATGCTACATTTCCAATCCATTAACCCTCATAGACCAATTCAGAAGCTACAGCCTCTCGGAATAGGCCAGGAGGCAAAGAGGGACATGCATCATAATATGACAAGGAATACACACCCTTAGGAACACCCATCCTAGCCTCCAATGACAGTGTGGAGAGTGGACCAAGAAGGTTCATCTTACACACACTCTCTAATTCCACCTTCTACACCGTCTACCAGACTCAATACCCTTCAACAACAGAATGCTCTACCTTATTGGTACATATAAAAGGAAAAAAAAAAAAATTTAGACGTCTCACTGAATGATCAAAGCATAATAGATTCCTCCAAAGGCCAATCTCATAATACTAAAATTCAAATGATACATCATAACAAATAAAAACCCCAAAGATACATGAACACATTCTATTGTATGATCTTTATTTATTAAGCAAATAAGGAAAGCAAAGACACTCCTTTATTCCAAAGGCTTGAAAGTTAGTTGAACTTAATATCCCAATCTTTGGCCACCTGCTTCACATTAGTTGAACATTTCACCTTTAGGCTTAGCAATCTCAATTTAATAGTGTCCATCATAATATCACAAAGCTCATTAACTGATCTCTTTTCCTGAGTAAAACATCTTTTATTTCTTTCCTGCCAAATGTAGTAAATCACAGCTCCAAAAACAATCCTACTCACCACACTTTTGATATTTCTACCATGACCCACAACCATATAGCTAACAGTATCCATCCAGCCACTTTTAAAATTCTTTAAATAGCCTTTCTCTTTTACATCATACCATACTTCCTTAGCATATTGACACTGAAAGAATAGATGGTCATGAGATTCCATACATGTATTACACAAAGAACACTTTATAGTAGCATATTTGTTCCACTGGAAGATTTTGTCCTAGGTCACTAATTTACCTAGAATAGCCATCTATAGAACAAAAGTATAGCTAGGAATACAATAGGAGAACCACACCAACTTTTTCCAACACACCTCAGGCCAAGAAGGTCTATAATTATACTAGGTTTGTCTAGTGGAAAATGCCATAACACTCCCATCATTTCCTTTCCAAATTGCTTTGTCTTGATTATCATTCAAAAGAGGGACATACATAGTAATGAGATCAGGAAAGCAAGTACTCTACTCCTATTGCCAAACCTACTGGTTGTTCTCAATCATATCAGACATAGTAGCATTATTCTCAAATCTTGCATCATAGATGTCTCTCTTTAAAATGACTTGACTTAAAGGACCAACATCATTCCATTTATCATACCAGACAGAAGTTCTCTTTCCGTCACCAAATTTAATCTCAATATGTTTTATAGCCTTGTCCCTTAGACTAATAAAAACTTTCTACATCCAACTATCAGAGGCCTCATGATTCACTTCCTAAAAGCTTCTTCCTTTTAACTTGATCATATACACCCATTTGACCCATAAGCTTTCTTTATGAGCAGCAATATTCCAAACATGCTTAGTGAGCAAAACTTCATTCCATAAGCCTAAATCCTTAAATCCCAAACCTCCTTGACATTTAGGCTTGCAAAGAGTTTTCCAAGTAATTTTTGCTTTCCCTTTAGCTAAATCTCCTTGACACCAAAGGAAACCTTTAAGAACTCTTTCAATATCTTTCACTGTAGATTTAGGAAAATAAAAGACAAAAGCCCAATAGATCTGCATTGATCCTAACACATAAGCAATCAAATGCATTCTTCCAGCATAAGACAAAAATTAATTCTTTTAATCATTCACTTTGTTTTTGACCATATCTAAAAGATGCTTACAGTTCTCTCTACTTAGTCTTTTAGTCACCAAAGGAACCCCAAGGTATTTAGCTGGGAGAGATCCTACTTTATATAAAATAAGGGGGCAAGATATTTAGCGGTGAGGAAGAAGAACCTACTTTAAATGAAAGCACCTTTAAAATACTCCTTTACTTACCATTATTAACATTTCCAAGGAAGATAGTGCTTTTATTTAAATTAGGCTTTAATCCAGAAACAATACTAAAATCTTCAAGGGCTTCTTTAATGATACTAATAGAGTTCTTATCCCTATGGCAGAGAATAATTAAATCATCAGCAAAACAAAGGTGTGTTAGCATCAAGTCCTCACAACCAGCATGATACCTGAAATGAGTGGAACTTCTGGTTTTGTGAGCCATAATCAGAGTAAACACCTCCATTACCAATGTGAATAAGTAAGGAGAAATAGGATCTCCTTGTCTAAGACCTCTGCCACCACAGAAGTACCCATGAATCTCTCCATTAACACATATAGAAAAAGCAGAAGATGAGATGCAAGTCATAATCCAATTCACCATCTTCTAGTGAAATCTAAACTTTATAAGAATACTTCTCAAAAAATTCTAGCTTACTGTGTCATAAGCTTTGGCAATATCAATCTTGAGAGCACACCTTTTAGAGCCACCCTTCCTATTATATCCCTTAAGAAGCTCTTGAGTTAACAGGATATTATCTTGAATATTCCTCCCTTGAATGAATGCACTTTGATTGAGATTAACCAGCTTGTTTAAACTATCTTTGATCCTATTAGTAAGGATTTTACTGATGCATTTATAGATGACATTACAGCAAGCAATAGGCCTGAACTCAGTTACAAGCTTTGGGTTAGGAGTTTTAAGAATTAAAATGAGAGTATAGTTTATCTCCTTTAGAATCTTTCCAGTCATAAAGAATTCTTTAATGGCATAACACACATCATTACCAATAATAGGCCAAGCTTTTTTAAAGAAGCAAGCAGTGTATCCATCAGGACCAGGAGCTTTAGAATTACTAATACCAAACATTGCATTCTTGATTTCAAGATCAGACACATCCTTAATCATGTCCTCTGCCTTATTACCAGTGAGAGAATTTGTAAAAAATACCCCCCAAAGAATCCATCTGAACAACAGGATAAAATTGACCCAAAAATTTATCAAAATGATTAACAAACTCATCTGCAATGTATGATCCTTCCAGGAAATCACCCTTTTCATCATTGATCCTCATAATTCTATTTCTCTTACTCTTGGCCATTCTATGGAAATAAGCAGTATTATGTCCCCCTCACTCAACCATTCAACCTTTGCTTTTTAGAAAAGAAACTTTTCTTCATCTTCAACAGCTTCACTGAATTCCTCAAAAATAGAAACAACAATCTTTTTCTTTTCAGTATCATGTGGAAACAAGCTCCACCTCCAGTTGAGCACTTTTAAGCATATTTCTTAGACAGGTAACCCTTTTAAAAACATCACCATTCTACCACTGCAAATTATTCAAAGGCTTTTTCAACAGCTTCAGATTTTTAACCACTTAGAACATATGGAAACCATTAATCTGAATTTTCCAAACACAAGCAACAATAGGAATAAAATCACTTTTTCATAGATGAAATTGGCAAACTTGAATGACTTTTTCCTTTTAATCATGCCTTTAGGAATAATGAGAACTGTTGGACTATGGTCAGAGACAATAAAAGGGTAAAAAACAACATGGTCATTTTTGAACTTCGAAGTAAATTCATCATTTGCCATAACTCTATCCAACTTCTTAAAAATACTGGTATTAGGACTAGAAGGGGATTTAATCCATGTATAAAACATTCCTGACATGCAAAGATCTTCAACTCCAATATTATGCACATAATCAAGGAACTCTTGCATATCATTACTAATAGTAGATTTCCCTACAGAATGCTCTTCTACCTTAAGAGTGACATTAAAATCATCCATTATTACCTATGGATTTCCAGTAGTACAGTGCTTAGCTAAAACCAGATCCTTCCAAAGGGCTCTCCTATCCATACCTTTGTTATCAGTATAGATAAAACTACAATGCATCTTCTCATGACTTTGTATATTCTCAATTAGACATAACATCATTTGTCTAGTAGAATGCAAACACTACCTGAACAACCTCACTATTCCAACCAACAGTAATTTCTTCAAACCCCTATTACACTGAGCACATTGGATTCTCCCAATCCCACTGGCCCAAAATCTTAATCACAAACATTTATTTAGCTTAGGCTCTAACATGATTTATTAATGAGGGGAAAAATCCTGAATATGTACCTCATAAACGAATTTTTTTTTATTTCTTTTTTGCCTTTTACTTGATTCATACTTCTAAAATTCCATAAACCTCTTTTGAATCCATAAAAATTAAAAAACTAAAATTAGTTCAATGTTGAAACTACCCACGCCTATTTACTTCATCAGCTACCAATTCTTAATAGCTTCAGAAATCATTTTTCTAATACAACCTCAACAATTCCTCCAACGCATCACATAAACCTAATAACCTATTTCTCTTTTCGCTTATCAATTCCAAATCTTTTAATGTGGTTAACCGATATTCATGAGACCACTCCTTAGTGACATTAAGCCTCAGCTGCAGCCTTAATATTAAGGTATTTATCAACAATTCAATCTATCTATCATCATGCTTATCCCTTTAATAATATGAATCATCCAAATACTATAAAACATAAGCTATTTTTGTCTCCAATAGTTACCCCTTCTAATGATTAATCATTTCACCTGATTCCTTTATTGAGTTTAAAAACGTGGAAATCCTTGGTCAAAACTGTCCTCCTTATTATCTTAAATTCCATTCCCTTCACTAGTGTTCTTTTTCACCAATGTTGCTTACTTGATCCTGGTAAGGTTTTGGTCCTAGCATTAAATTTATCGACTTTAAAGTACCCAGTCTATTATGAGAAAATATTCATAGGAAAGTCCCCTCACCTTGCTCTGCATAAATCCATTCACCTTAGTTTTGTAAGTCTTCTTAGCTTCAAAAACCTTTTCCCCTAGCAATTTCATCTCGTCCTGGTTTCTGGACCTTACAATTCTTATAGTCAGGACCAAAAAACACACAATGAGAACAAACATCAGGTTTCCAATCATAGGCAACTCTAACAGTTTTAGTCCCCTTAACCTGATTCTGCTTATCTTTATATTGTAATTCAACTTTCTCTTTAAAGCCCTTATCAGCATTAATTTCTACCAATACTCTAGCAAATTCAGTCTTTCCTACCCTATTCTTACACACATAAGCTGTCATGTTATCCATAATCATAGGCTTACCCACACTACTACTTATAGCACTAATACCCTTAGTAGTCCATGCTTCCATAGGGATATCCAACAATTTAATCTAAACAGGTACCTTCTTAGGCTCTACTATCTCATATTCCCAGTCACTAGTACCCCAATTCTTTCTGCCGATTAAAAGTCTGTCCATTAAACCAACCCAAGGACTTTGGTTTAACAACAAAAGCATGCCTTGTTCTTTAGTATACTTTTAAACAACTAAAATTTCCATTACCATTTCAACAATTTCCGTAAAAACCATACCTGTACCACATTCTCCTTAAATGATAATTCAAAGCAGGCAAGCTCATGGAGTGACCAACCAATTGCCCACACAGAGTCAATTTCTACTTTTTGCTCTCTAATTCAATTAAATCCTCATCAAATATAACAACTTCCTCACCAGTTTCATTAATCTCAGTAGGAACAAATAAGCTTATTAGTCTCAAAATAGGAAGAGTTTTTAATAGCACTAGCATAAGTTTTTCCAGGACTCTTATTTTCCTTATCAGCAAGCTTAGGCGATTCAGTCATCACCTAATTTCTATCTTCCTGATTTGTACTATCACCATCAATCATTCCAGTGTTATTATCACTCTTATTCTCCTTACTAGCACGTTTGTTAACATTTACAGTCCGTATCATTCAGGAATTACCTTATTCCCAAACACTCCTTATCACTCATTTCAGAGCCTAGCCTGAAGTTCTTCATCACATAAAACAAAACCACAATCATCCTTACCCCAATATCCAAACACACATGTTAACCCACATCACACTCATCCGACTGAATCCCAATATTCTCACTGTTTATACCTCATCACTAACAGAAAGTTTTCCCAATTATGAAACCTAATTTCATCTAAATCCATCAATCGATTCAGAATTAACATAATTTTTGACTCAAGATGCTCTTACATGCATCATAATATCTAGTATCGGAAGCTAAACACTGACGCTATTCGATCAGACATTCAGCTTTTTTCACATTCAACTTCTGAAACATTAAAGCTAAATTTGATATATATGCCAAAACCCAAAAATAAAAGATAAAAGACATGTATAGTTATTGTTTCGTAGCAATTGAAAAAAGGGTAAAAGTAAAAAAATACTCACAAACTTTCAAAAATGTCCCGACATGATCAACGAACTTGTTTCTTATGTGTCAATGTCACAAATATGACCGGCGTTATCCACATCATTAATTTTTTTATTTTTTAATTCCACATCACCCTTCACCTTTTCTCCTCCATCACCACCACCATTTCTCTTTAGACTATTTCTTCTTCCATATCTCAAGATTTAAAAAATTTTCACCACTATAAAAAGAATCACGAGACGGGTCAATATATCTTGCTTGAAAAAATTGGTAACTTTCTTGACAGTGGCTGCCTCCCCTCACCCATCCTAGTACATCCAACAAGTTTCAAAGATAAGTTCTAAGTAAAAAAGATTGACCAAGTGATTTGCGAATCAAAATTTCTAAACACCTGTCAATAAATAAGTTGTGAACTTTCTACGCAATCAATCTACGAAACCTCATAAGGATCACTAGTTCGCACCACAACTAACAAAACACACAACCCGAGGCTTCTCCGTTGTATCAAGATTCCACCGTCGACGCCATTTTTTAGATCTCACATCTAGTTTGGTTTTTCCCTTTTTCAAGTGTGTGGTTCGCGAGTTTTGTGTTTTGATATATAATTTTAATTGACCCATTCACGTCAAATAAGAACCCAATTACTTCAAAATATTTGTTGCCTTTTTTCAAGGGTGGTGTGTGATGTGTTTTTGGGCAAAAGCAAGTGTGTTGTGTGATGTGTTTGGCAAAGTGAAAGTGATAAAAAGAGATAGTTAGATCTATGTAGAGAAAGTGATTTTTATGTTTGAGTGTTTGTGTGTGAGTGGTTTAAGTTGACTTTAATTATATAATAAGAAAATTAAATAAAAATGCCACGCTGAAAGAAAACTGCTACGATGTCGGTATCAAATTGGAATATGGGTGATATTGGAACAATATTTGAAAGTACGTGGTCTAGAGAGGACGAAAAATAATTCGTTGGTTAAGTCGGGACAATTTGAAAAGTTCATGCCAAAAAAACTTCATACTTTTTGATTTGGTAGTAACTTTTTATTTGTGCCCTTAAACAAAAGCCAAAGGGGACGCACAGTAAAAAAACAAGTTTTACAACGATATAAACCCCAAAACCACCAGCTTCACCGCCTCTTTCACCACCACCAACAGCGTATCTTCCCGCCCCTTGAATTATAAATGAATTTAAACATCATGACGTCATCAATCGCCTCTTCAGAGGAAATAATTATGATAATCACAACTTCAGTTGCTTTAATTATAGGCATATTCATATATAATAATAATAAAGCAACTAACAAAGCTGTAGTTGTACCTAAAGCTGACTCAGTTGTACATAAAGTAGAAGAAGAAGATGTTGGATCTGGTAAGGTTAAGTTTACGGTGTTTTTCGGTACTCAGACTGGTACTGCTGAAGCTTTTGCAAAGGTACTTATATATTTTATATAGTTTAATTTATGTCATTTTTTGTGTTTGTTAGTTTAGCGTAATAAATAGGCAATGCAATACGACTACTTTTGTTCTTGTTCGTTATGTAAGAAGCTAAGCCAAAACAAACTAGCGTAAAATGATCAAAATGTCCTCTTCGTTCCATTAAATCAACTTAATATCTTGGAGAATGGTCTCGACTCTCGACACCCATGGGTGTACGTAGTTGGGTTTCTCTGTCGATTTAAACCTTTCGGAGAAAGGCACAGGCATAAATAAATGAGCTTTTCAACGGTTTACTAAACCTTTGTGTTCTCCCGTATCACTTAAGGAAGGAAAGTAAAGAAAATGAAGAGACACAAAAAGTTCTGTTCTCGAGTATCACTTACTGTTGTCGAGTTTTTGTTTGGAAAGAAAACAAGAGAAGTGGAAAGGACACTGAAAAATATTCATGTTCCCTAGATTTTTTTGGAGAGAAAAGAAGATGAGATGGAAGTAAATTATGCCAAATTCCCCTCCTAATCTTCTTCCCAAATTGGGATGATTTGGAGAGAAGTAGAAAATCAATTTTTTTCCTCTCCTCTTCTTTCTCTCTTTTTTATCCTCTCCATTTCTCTTCTTTCCGTTTTATACTCAAGTACAGAGGTGATTTGGTTGATTTTGAAGTAAAATGTTTCTTCCCAAAATTGGGCATGTTTACTTCTTTTTTCTTTATCTGAAGAATATACATACTGTAGGTCCTTATAAACAGGGATCTGAATGAGCCTTGAACGACTTATAGTCCTTTGAATAAATCCAAAGATACTATGAGAGACAATGACTGTGAATATAAATATTGACGCGGAATATCAATATCTATACCAAGATGAACACAAGAACAAATACTAAAATTGCTATTACTATTACTATTTGATTGTGAATACTCAATCAACTCATATCTTTACAATACTATTCTATGTTCCTTTTATAGGCTTAAGGAACCCTAAACGCGTTAAGAGATAATGCTTATCTCTTCCTAAATCAACGCTAATTGATAACTATTACTATAATTACAACAGACTTAACTGTCTGACCAAGCAGTATTAACTCTAATACTGCCAGACTTAAGTTAATGCTTGGCAGACTTAACTTGCTCTACCAGACTTAACTTCTATACTAACAGTACTAACTATTCGTCTATCAGTACTAACTTTAACTAACAGACTTAACTTTAATACTAACAGTATTAAGTCTGTTTACAATATTTTTCCTAACACCAATCCTCACAGGTCATAGCCTAAGCTCTAAGGTCATAAGACCTCGTCATGATTAACCTGGCAGCTCTGATACCATAAATTGTAACGCCCTGACCCAAAAGGGTAGAAGTATTACAAATATGGTGTGACATCAAAAGCATTCATAATCATAACACAAGCATAAACAGCGGAAGTCTTAAATAATTAACCAAAGGATAATAAGTCAACATGACTTAAGGTACATAAGTTCTCAAAAGATAGACATATCCAAACGAAATAACCGAAATAACGAATGTCTTGAAAAGAAACAATTCATATATCAAAACTAAGATCTCTAGGGTAAGTCCACACTCAGCACTCATAATCTGAAAGCAACCCCAGCTCCTAGCTTAGATACCTGCCGCAGGAAAAGAAAGTGCGGCTGAGCTTACAAAGCCCAGTGAACAGATATATATATATAATCGAATGCAAAAGATAACAAAAAATCAAAGGATATGATACAAGGTGCAAAGGATATCACAAGACATGATCAAAGGAATACAAATATAAGGTAAGACAAATCAGAAGTCAATTCATAGTGTAAGATAAAATGAATCAAAAAACGAATCAAGTCCAATTACCAAGCCCAAACAAATCATATCATAGTAACCATGGAGTCATGAGCTCCAAATTGTGAAAGACGTGGAATGCACCCAAACATCAGTCACCAAATATCCAAATATCATAATGTCATAATCCATCGATCAAAAACAATCTATGGATGCATCCATACACCCCGTAAACAAATAATTATCTTTATCATGCGCATATAATATCAAAAAAATATAAATTGGGGACGGTGTGAGAATTCACTCACCCACACATGAGTCATTGCCTAAGATGCTCAATGTTAATGCCATGTTATCTTCATGGTAGGGAACAAATAGTGGCTCGGGTCTCAACTGAAGGGTTAAGCAAGTCTATCATCGTTTCATTTTCTAACAGGATCTTAGCAAAGGTTCAAATATCAAGGTTCAAATATAAAGATGCATAGCAGGGGGTAAATAGAACAATCAATAACAGTATAATAAGGAAACCAAGATAGAGGATCAGAGAAATGTAGCAATTACATTAAGTAATCAAAGATAGAGGGAGGAATATGTCATGAGAAACTTAACGATAAAGTCAGAATATCTGTACCTTATCCGAAAGCAAAGGAATAATCAAGAAAACACCACAGAATCAAAATCACTCCCTCTTGGACGAACCTAAAGAAAGATGAATTTTGAATTACAACCATCATTTAAGTTATACTTTCTTTTTTTAGTAACTTTCTATTTTTAGTACTTCCATTTTTAGTAACTTTCCATTTTTAGTAATTTCATTTTTAGCAACTTTCCATTTTAGGTAAATCCTCCCACACTCTCCTTTTTTTAGTATACATTTCCATTTTTAGTAAGTTTCCAAATGTAGTTACATATTTCATCGTTTGAGATTCATTACGTACTTTTAAATAGCTTAGGGACTTATATGCCAACCTTACAAGTTTATGGGTTAATATGACAAACTTTCAATATTTTAGGGTTTAATATGCAAATTCAACAATTTTACAGGGTTATAAGTGTAAATACAAAGTTTCGCATTTTGTTCAGATTATACCTTCATTTTCTGTTATTTACTGTCAAACCCTTAATTTATACAATGTACATATTCTAGCCCTTTTTGTTTAATTAATTTTTTAAACAATTTTCTTTAATTATCCATAATTACAAACCAGCCCTTATAAATTTCCAAATATGACAAAATCATACTTTATTATTTAAATACTAACCAAAACCTTATATTTTAGAATTTACATTTCAGTCCTTCTATTTTATTATTAATTTCTAATTACTTATTATATGTAATTAACATAATCATAACTAATATCAATATGTCATTTTATACCCCCCAAATTAATTTGATACAGACTCATATGTAATTATAATACATGTCTAAAACAGACCCATAGTTCAGAATTACAAATCACCCCCTTATACTTTAAATCTCAATCTGGTAACTTATTATTCACAAAAACGCCTAATTTAATTTTTCCCAATCACAAACATAATTATTATTCAATCATTGGCATTAAATGCACCTGGAAAAAATAGGAAAACCCTAACCCTAATTTATTTTATCATTTTTCTTTCCTTTTTCCTTTTATTCGAAACTCGGCAAACCAAGAAAATCCCCAATAATTATTCAAATCCTTCCTAAATTTTTCCAACAATTTATCTGAGTCATATATGATATAAAAAACTTTAGAAAAATATAAAATCAATTTTACAAATATTATAAATGCCGATTACATAATTAGCTAAAAATTAGGGTTACGAACATGTTTTAATTTATAAAATCAATATAACATGCATGAATATTTTTACTATGTATTTTATGAATTATAATGATGAAAAATGAGGTACAAAAATACCTTTGATGATCCTTGGTGATTTTATGAATTTATGCTATTCGGTTGTGTTATTCGAACCAAAATAATTACCCCGATTGAACCAAGCCTTAAACAATCTTTCCAATATTTTTCCCAACTATTCAAACAAGGCCAGTCTATTCAAACAGTTCACATGATGTGTAAACCTAGGTCTTATTATGATGAAGTGAATAAGGTAGCCATTGGCTACAAGAACCCCCTATGTCTACATCGTGCAAGGCAAGTTCAGCCTGCCCTGTATAGTGGTCATGTAATTGTCACACCCAATCATGCACCGGCCGTAGTACGTGACTGTGAGGAGACCCTAGAACAATCTGAAATTTCTAGGAAGAAAATGCATGATAAAATGAAAGCTAATGAATGTGTGGATAATAAGGTCAATATCACACCGCCTAATTACTCGAAAGAGAATTTTTTAGCGACCTTCACACCACAGAAACAACTGACCCCGGAACAATTATTTTGGTCTCAAGATATTGTTAAGATGAAAGCTGAAGCTCTCAAAGAGCAGAACACCAGACCTATCAAAGCGTTGACTGTGTATCCTCCAAATACACCTGCAACGCTTGTCCCCAGAGTGCTTCCAACCAAAAGTCAAGTGAAAATTAACATTTTTACACTTAGACAACTTTTTTCAGAATTTGAGAAAACATGTAAAAAGAGAATTACACCAACTGGGATCACTGAAGGGGAAAGGGGTTTTGAACAAACCAAGACATGTTACCTCACGGAGGTCATTCCATTTTTCAAAACTCTTCAAGAACATTTTGAGGGCATTCAAAAATCTATAACAAAAGAAGTTAAAGAAATGAGTGATGCCTTTGATGAGTTGGAAGTTGAACTTGACCTAAGTATTGTTGATAGGAAACATGATGAGATTGAACAGAAAAACCTTCTTATTGAACATGATAATATAATCGCTGATGGTTTGTCTAAAGAAGTGTTTTATGTTGCATCAAATTTTAAGCTTAATGTATCTAGATTTACTGAAATGCAAAAGGCTCAAAATGTTGTCAAAGCCCGTTGTCTGGAACTTGAAGCAGAGCTTTCTAATTTACGTGATAATATCCGTAAGGATAATTATAATGAACTTTTAAACCGGTTTTCCAATCTTAAGGTAAATCACCTAAACTTACAGTTAAAGTATCAAAACCTTAAAGATAGTTTTCAGAATAAATCATCTTCACCTGTTAATGATACTCCTGATTTTAACTCCGTTTTTGTGATCGGTCAAATGAAAGCTTCACTTCAAGGAAAAGACAACGTCATCCAAAAGCTAAAAATGCAAATATCTCAACTTAAGGAGACCCATAGTGAACTAGATCGAACACTTGATTTTAGAGCCCGAGACTTTCAGATCTCACAATTAACTAAAAAGGTTAATGTTCTTCAAGAACAAAATGAGCTTTTTAGGGCAAAAAATGCAAAAATTAAGCAGCACTACAAGGAATTGTATGATTCGATCAAGATTACGCGTGCTAAGCATACAGAACAGATAACTGCCCTTAAAAATGAAAATGAGAGTCTAAAGGTCCAACTACAGAATACGGTCTCATGTGTCACTACAAATCAGGTTAAACCAAATGTACTTGCACCAGGAAAGTATGCTATAGATGTTGAACCTATTCCCCCTCGCAATAGGAAAAAGTCAAAGTTGAGAGACCTTTAGGTAGATTACTTGCATCTGCTTGCCGTTACACTAAGCATTCTCAGGAACTATTAGAATATGTGTTTGGTACCTGTCTAAAGGTCTTCAATCAACAAGATAAGAAGCATGCACACACCCCTAGGAAAAAGCAAGTTACCTTTGAGGACCAAATTGCAACATCAAGTAGTACTACACATAAACATGTAGAGCCAATGCACACTCAACAGTCAAATGTCCCTGTGTCTCCTTCTACAAGAGTAAACAGTTGCACTGATGCTAGCGGATCTCAGCCTAGGAGCATACTCAAGAAACATCAGATCCCGCCAGCTAAAAGTGACAGCATGAAGAAAGTAGAAGAACACCCTAGGACAATTAGATATAGTCTTAAAACCACGGATCATGTTGATTCTAGTAATAGCTCTAAGCGTACTGTAATTAATTTGAATTCTCATTATGTGTGCCAAACATGTAACAAATGCTTATTTTCGGCTACTCATGATATGTGCGTGGTTACTTATTTGCAATATGTGAATGCATCCCCCAATGTTAAAAATGTTGTGCGTCATGTTAAGCAAGTTTGGAAACCTAAGAAAGTTAAACAAGTGTGGAAGCCTAAACATTTCAAACAAATTTGGAAACCAACTGGCAAAACACTTAACAATGTTGGTTATCAATGGAGACCCACAGGAAGAACATTCACCCTAGGTGATCAGTGCCCTTTAACTAGGCTCACTAAACCTACCGAAATGTCAGCCATTGCTTGTGCTAACTCAACGAAACCCAACCAACATTGGGGATCCAACTTTCCAAACTCTCCATCTTCATCAATTTTCAAATGCAGGTCGTACAAATCGTCCTTTGGTATTTGGACTCATGCTGTTCAAAACATATGACGGGGGATCGCTCAAGGCTTATGAATTTCGTGAAAAAGTTTATCGAGACAGTTAGATTCGGGAATGACCACTTTGGTGTTATTATGGGTTATGGAGATAATGTCGTTGGTGATAGTGTAATCTACAGGGTATATTACGTGGAAGGACTAGGGCATAATTTGTTTTCTGTTGGTCAATTTTGTGATTCGGATTTGGAAGTTGCCTTCAGAAAGCATTCTTGTTATGTTCGTGATACGGATGGTGTTGAATTACTTAAAGGTTCCCGTGGTTCTAATTTATACACTATTTCTGTTGAAGACATGATGAAGTCCTCCCCAATTTGCTTGCTATCCAAAGCCTCCAAGCACAAATCATGGTTATGGCATCGGCGTTTAAACCACTTGAACTTCGGTACCATCAATGATCTTGCAAGAAAAGACCTTGTCAGAGGCTTACCTAGATTGAAGTTTGAAAAAGATCATCTTTGTTCTGCATGTCAATTAGGAAAAAGCAAAAAGCATACCCACAAACCTAAAACTGAAAACACCAATTTGGAAGTTCTAAACACCCTTCATATAGATTTATGTGGACCGATGTGTGTGCAAACTATTAATAGGAAGAAATACATCTTGGTAATCGTCGATGATTACTCTCGGTTTACGTGGGTCAAGTTTTTGAGATCAAAGGATGAAACACCAACGGTTGTCATCAAATTTCTGAAGCAAATACAAGTCAGTCTCAACAAAACTGTAAGATTTATCCGCACCGACAATGGAACTAAATTTGTCAACAATACTATGTATGATTATTATGAAAGCGTTGGAATCTTTCACCAAAAGACAGTGCCAAGGACTCCACAGCAGAATGGCGTTTTCGAAAGACGGAACCAAACTCTTGTCGAGGCAGCTCAGACAATGCTAATCTTCTCAAAGGCACCGATGTTTCTTTGGGCTGAAGCTGTGGCTACTGCCTGTTACACCCAAAACCGTTCCCTTATTCACACACGTCACGACAAAACCCCATATGAGCTAATACATAATAAGAAGCCTGATCTCACATTTTTCTGGGTCTTTGTTGCTCTTTGTTACCCTACAAATAACAACGAGAATCTTGGAAAACTACAACCAAGGGCTGATATTAGAATTTTCATTGGATATGCACCGAGCAAAAAAGGTTACAGAATCTACAACAAACGAACCCGACAAATCATGGAAACTATTCATGTTCAATTTGATGAGCTGACTGAGCAAATGGCTCCTGTACAATCCAGTCCAGGACTCGCTCCTAACCTGTTGACGCCTGGACCCATCAGTTCAAGGCTCGTACCCAATCCTGCTCCTGCTCTACCAGATGTACCTCCCACAAATAAAGAATTGGAGATGTTATTCCAACCTATGTTTGATGAATATTTTAATCTACCGGGTAACCGTTAGGATCCTATTCCTAATATAGTACAAGACCCGGTCATTCCTACAGGTCCATCAGTGTCTATTTCTATTATATCAACGCACCATCGAGAAGTCATATATCATCACCATTGGATCATCATTCCTCTTCGGTACATCATGGTGTAGCAGGTGAGCAATATGTAGAAGTTAATCCATTTGCTGCAGCTGATCCTGAACCATTTGTTAATGTGTTCGCCCTAGATCTAACCTTTGAAGCTTCATTATCTGGGAAATCATGATGCCAGATTTCAACCAATCCACTCAACCTCATGAACATATCCGGAAATGGACCAACTCTCATCCTCTTGATAACAATATTGGGAATCCCTCTTGACCGGTATCTACTCGGAAACAGCTTGCTACGGATGCTTTGTGGTGCTTCTACAATTCTGTACTGTCCAAAGTGGAACCGAAAAACTTCAAATCTGCAGCTACTGAAGACTGCTGGTTTCAAGCCATGCAAGAAGAAATCTATGAAGTTGATCAACTGGACGTATGGGAATTAGTACCACCTCCAGACAGTGCCATGATTATTGCTCTCAAGTGGATTTATAAGGTGAAACTTGACGAGTATGGTGATGTGTTGAAAAACAAGGCACGTCTTATAGCAAAAGGATTTCGTCAAGAAGAAGGTCTAGATTTTAAAGCATCCTTCACCCCGGTTGCTCATCTTAAAGCAATCAGGATATTCATTGCCAATGCCGCCAGCAAAAACATAACAATTTATCAAATGGACGTGAAAACTGCATTCTTAAATGGCAAGCTCAAAGAAGAAGTATATGTCCACCAACCGGAAGGCCTTGTTGACCCAGAATGTCCACATCATATCTATCGTTTAGAGAAAGCACTTTGCGGGTTAAAACAGGCTCCCTGGGCATGGTATGACACTTTGTCAAAGTTTCTTCTGGCACAAGGATTCTCCAAGGGTGTCATCGATCCAACCTTGTTCATTCGGAAAATAGGCAAACACACTCTTTATGTTTAAATATATGTTGATGATATCATACTTGCCTCGACCGACCCCAAAGATTGTGACCGTTTTTCTAATGAAATGAGTTCTAAATTTCAAATGTCGATGATGGGTCAAATATCATTTTTCTTAGGCTTACAAATTTCTCAAAATCCTAGAGGCATTTTCATTAATCAATCTAAATATGCAAATGAGATTTTAAAGAAATTTGATCTTCATAAAAGTGACCCTATTGACACTCCTATGGTGGAGCGAACAAAACTAGATGAAGACCTCTTAGGGACCCCTGTTGACCAGACCAAATATTGCAGCATGATTGGGTCCCTGATGTACCTCACAGCCAGTAGAACTGACCTAGTATTTGCTGTGTGCATGTGTGCTAGATATCAATCTAGGCCCACTAAAGAGCGCCTTGAGGCAGTTAAACGGGTCTTTCGATATCTCCAAGGATCCATCAATATGGGTCTTTAGTATCCGAAAGACACCGCCATGGCACTAACAGCATACGCAGACGCAGATCATGCAGGTTGTCAGGACACTCGCAGAAGTACATCTGGCAGTGCTCAGTTCCTTGGTGATAAGTTAGTCAGCTGGTCATCAAAGAAGCAAACTAGCACGTCCATCTCGTCTACAGAGGCTGAATACATCGCGATGTCTGGTTGCTGTGCCCAAATCCTATGGATGCGGTCTCAATTATTAGATTATGGCTTCGCTTACAATCGCATCCCTCTGTACTGTGACAACAAGAGTGCCATAGCCCTCTGCTGCAACAACGTTCAGCACTCCAGGTCTAAACACATCGACATCCGACATCATTTCATCAGAGAAAAAGTGGAAAAAGGAGTGGTTGAGTTGTATTTCATGAGGACAGAGTATCAACTGGCGGATATATTCACTAAGGCGCTGCCCAGAGAACGATTCGAATTCATTCTCCCAAGGCTTGGCATGAAGTGTATGAAGCCGGAGACACTCAAAAATTCTTCAGGATGATCAGGATGAGTAACGGATTGGCTTCAAGTATCCTATGTAAATATGTACATACTTAAACCCAAAAAGAAAAATACAAAAATATAAAACCATCAAAAATCCATAAAAATCAAAAAATAGAAAATGCCAAAAATAGTTTTCTTCAAGACATGTCTTCCGTTTATCGATAACATTTACGGTCCTAGAAATGTCATTCAATAATGACACGGGTCTTTAAATGAAGCTCGAACGGAAGTTTAAACCTTTCAAAACATGTCTTAATGGCTTGTAGTTATTTCAGACTGCAACCCGCTTTTCAAAATGAGGAAAGCTCGTCGCCAAAAAGACGGCTGTTCCTAACAACGGGTGATTAAGTTCTCCCGGGCATGGATTACTTTATATCCTTGCAACCTCGATCTAATGTACGCTTTAGTGCATTATTTCTTGATAAAGAAGAGAAGTCTTCTTTTTAACCAAATAATTTTTCTTCTATGATTCTTCAAAAATTATTTGTGTTAACCATGGTGGAAAAGGTGTTGTCTTTCAAAACTTAATCAGTCATCTAAGTCTCTCATCAGAAAAAGATTTTTAAAAGAATTTTCTATCACTCAAACAATGTCTACAGCTCTTTAAATAGAAAACGGGACATTATTTGAGGGGGAGAAATGTGCTAATAATTCTTTCAAAATGATCTTTTTGAATAATCAAGGAGTAAACGGAAAAGGTTTGACAATAACTAATCATGATTTAAAGGGGAGTTAATTAATTTTAACTCATTTAGACTTTAGATGTTATGTGATTCAACCTTTAGGACTTAGAATGAAACATATGGCAATTAGGTACTTACTTCGTTTAACGTACATCAGAAAGGTCCTAGATTGCCATTGGCATAAGTTTTATAACCCGAATGATTTTTTCTCAAAATTATTGATTTCATAAATCAAGTTCGGGTTAATCATTTGAAAAGTGTTCTAATCAAATCAGAATCAATTTTTGACACTACAAACAGATTTTCAAGAAATCCGACCACTAATATCAAAATTATCAATTGATCTTTAAATAGTTAAGGGTCTTTGTTCGAGGGGGAGAAGTGTTTTTCGAATTTATCTTCAAAATGTCACGGTAATTATATGGAAAAAGTTTTTAACTGAACAGACAATAAATTTGGGGGGGAGTTTTAACTCCAGGGCTTCATTTGTCATAAGTTGTTAAACTTTAGAGGCTTAAATATAAGATTTCATGACTAGTGGCTTTGGATTATAATACATTCGATCAATTTTTGACAAACCACTCATTGTTTTTATCAAAATGCTTAGGTTTGTTTGGAAATAAACTATGTAGTTTTTAGAAGCCTTAAAAGTTGAAGATATGTTCTGATTCGATTATTAGTATTTCCCCTATAAGTTAATCACTAAGCTTATTTTTGAAGGAGTAGAATTTTAGATATTATGTCAAAAGAGGTAACATTAGGTTTGTTAAGTTATGATGATAATTTAGATAGTAATTATTCCTCGCAGAAGAAATGTTTACATCCAAGGACTTAGTTGACGTAGGTATTACTTCATTTCGGCTATTTAGAGGGATATTACTGTGACATCAACTCTGCGAGACTTAGCTATACCTTGGTGTTTCAATTTTTATGTTATTTACTGCATCTCATTTCTTGTAAGGAAGTAAATACGCTCATCTTGGTCTTAATTTGACTTTGATGTTATGGTTTTGAATTATTTGTGTAATTCATATATTTGTTGGTGCTTCTCAATGTATGGATTGCTGGTTCGGGGAAAGCTATAGAGACAACTTCCATCATGTGAAGTTTCGAGTTCCGGACTACAGATTGCATTAACATGTGACAAACTGATATGCCAGTTTATGTTTGAAAATTATTTCAAGGTCCCGTCATCATACAAAAATCTTGTTAATCATTAAGTAGTATGGTAATTCAGTGTTATGTGTCTGTTTTAACTGATTTTTTCATGAGTTTCTCGCTAAACTCCAAATAATTTATAAACTCTTCTATAAATGACACTAACAGGAGTCCTCATTTATTTAAGGGGGAGCTATTTATAGGTTTTACAATTTCGGTGATCTTTGTATATAATCATACACTTTTCTCCTAAATTTTTATAACATATTTAAATCAAGTGAGACGAAATATCAAAGGGTTTGAAATTTTTAATTTGGGATTGTGTGATATGTGATATGTTAAATATTGAAATCTGATAAATGTATTGTGCATCCTTTAGAAGACTCAAGCATAGGTAATCCTCCCTCAATGTGCCAATACTCATTTTCAAATATCGAGCACATGTTGAGGGGAAAGCAGTTTCATGAATCTAACACAATCAAAAGATAAATGGCTTTGGATATATATATCATAAGTACCTTGATTGATTTTCAATTGGGTTTTATGGCGAAGGTGCAACTATACTCCAAAAGGGACCGAACCTACGTGTAATTACTTATTCAGAGTTTAAGGATGGTAAGGTTAGGGTACTCGTTCCCACGATCCCGCAGAGTTCAGAGGGGATCTTACTCAGGACAATCCAGAGTTAGTTGTCGAGAAGAGTTATTTTTTGTTGATAAGTCCTTTGGTATGATTACAAAGGTGAGTTATGGTGAGATTAATGGGAATAGCTGCGGACTGAGATGGAGCTATGTACTGGAATTAACCAACTAATTGTATCTAGTAATTTAGCTATTGGTATGCCACTAAGGGTTGAAGAATTGATAAATGAAATGTTTAGTGTAGAATAAGGGTGTAGAAAAGAATGCAGCCATCCTTAAAACATTAGGAGAGAAACCGGGTCACTACCATATGCTGTACATGAATCAAATGGATGATTGCTGACATTTGGAAGATAAGTATCGATGGTAGTCTCCCAGTGAAATTACGCTGCAAAAACCATCCTCATAGTTCGGCTGACTCAAGATCCCTCAAAGGATTTTGTTTCATTTCTACACAGAGTTTATACATTTGCTATCGTCTATCTAACTCCGAGTTAGTATGGTGAAGGTATTGAAAATGTGGCGAGTATAGCATGATTGCCAGCCTCGATTACTAAATACCAAAATATGCACTATTGAGTCAGAGCCATGAGTTAATCCTTAAATCTCGTTAGGACACTAAATACAAACTTATGCTTGTTCATGTTTCACTTCACTTAAGATCTGATAACATAAGGGTAATAAGAAGGAGTTACTACTTAAGAGTCTACGCATTATCTCATTGTGGTATTGTGCAGTAATCATCCCGAGTGATACGAAAAGTACTCACAATGGAAGATGGGGGAAATCATTCTAGAAGTGACAACATAAACAAGCTCCTTGAGTATTTGGTGACAAGGTGAGAGTTCCTCTATGAGGATCAAGCTTGTGACAACTAGGAAAGAAACGATGGATAGCTATGCATTCTTTTAGTATCACACTTGTTCCACTAAAGCCCGTGAAGATTAACGAAATCTTTTGGAGAAATAACCTTTACCGATGTGTTCTCAACACAGATTTTTAGCACATACGACTGGTGAAATCTTTCATAAACAATGTGTTTCTAATGAAATTTTGATTTTGTGATATAAAACCCGTCTCGATGTGTCACAAAAACTACTTTCTCTAGGTCGGACACGTCGATTGATTTTCAAATCAAAGTTTTTCGCTTTAAGTCGGTGTAGACTAGTATCTAACGATTCACTCTTATCGTGTTGTTTCGCTTTGGAGACGTTCGATAAGAGACAGGAAAGTATGGAGAATTTGATGGTTACCACATCAGATGAATCCGATACTTATACTGGAAAATCCTGTCAAGAAGATTCTTTCTTAAGATTTGGGAATATTTTTCTTCTGTGCAGCGATGGAAATCGGTCCTCACGGATCTGGAGGTGCATATAATCATAGTGCTCCAGACTCGGGGAAATGACAAAGCCTACTATTCCGCTCAACATGCTTTGGTCTTAATTGTTTATTTCAGGATCAATTTTTCGGGTTGAAATGGAAGTATTACCTCATATCCAGTAGAGTAATTCACAGGCCCCATGCTCACACGTTGTTTTCGATAGCGCAGGATTCAAATGACAACATGGGACAACCTTAAGACCTACAACACAGCTATGGTCTGCTAATTCTGATTAGCTCTATCTCATGTGATCAAGAATAGTTCTGTGACGCATGCCAGGTACGACAGGTCACAAAAGCTACATGAGGCAATGCTTAGCTCAACAAGGTTGATTAGAGATTTAAGATGAATGATGATCTTTAATGAAAGCTCAAAGATAGTTACTATTCTAAGGGTCAAATCTCGGTTTAAGTTCATTATAATAATTACAATGATATAATTAATGAAGAATCAATGACTAGAGCTACAGAAGTAGGTCAAAGACTATGACATGATATTATTCATAATTGTATTTTATGGGATTTGAGCGTGTTTGCGTTTCTGCTTTTTGTTTCCAATTGCGTTACCGTGACCTCAACTTAGGGGGAGATTGTGTATAGGATTTATGAAAAAGACTCGGTCACCCTTTAGTGTATTTGTGAAGTATAGCCAAAGCTCGTAGTTTTGAAAGTAAGCGTATGTACTTTCGGTGTTGGGCCGGGTCTTTTACCCAAGTGTTAAGCCCATACCCAAGCCCATAGAGCTCACAATACACTTGTTAAAAACCCTTTCCAGTCTCTCTTGGGTAGGGGGCTTGGTTGATCATTGAATTTCTTGCTATTTGCATTTCCTCTCACTAGATCCCTACTTTCGTATTCCTACTACTTAGCATAATTAGCCAATCCTATTCATCCATGCAATCATCCATGCTTGTGTTATGATATCCAATATACTACATTATACTTCTAATGAGGCCGACCTATTTGAGGCTTAATGGGTCGGGAGTTTGACTTGGGTCGAGCTCGGGATAACTTTGGGCTTTAGCCCGATACACATGCACAATTACCTTACAATAATAAGCCCAATTCCCGTTTCTAGCATATTACAACATTTAATAATATAAGACCGTGCTTCCATGATTTGTAACCGAGCTTCCTTGCTCGACTCAATATTTTGAGGCTAATAATCTCCCCCGAAGTGAGGTTTCCTTAAGGAGGTATCCTGTAGATTCCGAGCTTCCATGTACATAGACATATCTGAGGCTAACAGTAGTCCGTATGTTTTTTTCTTTTTCTTATTTTTTTAATCATACACTTTTACCCTGTCATACTTAATCGGCTAAAAAATAAACACATAAAGCAAAAAAATAGATGACCTGAATTAGGAGGGATAAAAACAAATGGAGTACTACTCTTATTACATCAATTGGGGGTAATACTTCTGTCTACTACATTCTTTCTAAATAAAATACTACCATGAGACACAATCATCCCAATACTGACTAACAACATGACTTAGGCAACATGCAAATTTCCAAATGATCAACACCGATTTAAACATATAAAACAAAAGATGTGGACTAAGGCGATTTGGTTGTAACAATTTTTAGAGTGGAGTGTAAACAAAAAAGAAAGGACATGCTCAACAACTTTTTCCAGTGGTATCTTGCACTAAAAATGAGTGCAACAAAAAGGTGGTGGTAATTAAATAACCAATGTAGCCAAATAATTATAACAAAAATAGGTTTAAAACAAAGGTTAATCCTAATTTTCCCATTATTACATAAAGAATATAACAAAAATAGGCTTATAACAAAAATAGGCTTAAAACAGGGGTTAATCCTTATTTTCTCATTTTACATAAAAAATATAGGCCAACTGATATCAAGAATCAACACAAGAATTATAAAGACAGATAGAGGTAGTGGAAATCTTGTATAAACCGAATAACAAAGGGAGTTTACACAATGTTTCACACACCTCATTTGTAGGTGGGGAAGAGTATTTATACTCCTCCTTATTACATGATAAAAATAAATATAAAATTGTAAATAAATTAACTATTTACCTAATGAATAAATGACTAAACTATGAAGTATGGCCATCACTTCAAAAGCTAGCAATAGCTAGCAATCTCTATTAAGCATATAGATCTTGATTGATAGACTAGTGTGTGTGAATTAAAGTGTATTAGTGTGTGTGTGTTTCTAAAGAGCGAAATTATCTAACATGTCTTTTGATTAGATGATATTGATACAACTAATCTTGACTTACACAAAATGAAAAATAAACTATCTCCTCCTATTTATAGACCCATAGGAGGAGGTCTTTTTTAACTTAACACTTTTAGTCCCTGTACTTATGAAAGTACATAAAGTAAATTATTTTATTTATTTCTAACATTCTCCCCCTAAATGATTTACTTTGGAACTATCCTTATTGTGTTTCTGATGACGACTTCTTCTTTATGCTTGAACACTTTATTCTGAAGTAGTCCATTATTTTTCCTTTTCATTGAAACGAAAACGCTGAGAATTCTTTATGCAAGCTGAGGATGACCTTGTATCATATATCTCCCTATATAAATTTATCCCCTTGTATGATAGGATATATTTTGATATCTTTGAAGGCTCTACTTTCGAACTCAAAATCAGCATTTTCAAAAGCTTTTTATATCTTGATCTTCACTTGCAACTTGACTCTTTGAAAATTTATATGAAATCTTGATCTTGAAAGTTGATTTCATCTATATAATGTTGCTGACTAAAGATCTTGAAGACGATGATATTGATTAAGTAATTCTTTGTAGAAGACTTGAATCCTTGAATCTTCATACTCTTTTAGCTCCCCCTCAATCACATATCCATCTCATGGATATTGAACTTTGATTGTTTAAAGACAATGTTGATATTCTTGAGAAGTAATTCTATGCAATGTCGAACCGGCTTTGAAGCTAATGAAACACTACAACTTATACAAAAACACTTGTTGAAGTAACCTCAATCACGAATATGAACGTTATCTTCTTAATCAAACTACTTTTATAACTATGATTTCCTTAATTTTTAATTTCTTTTGCCCATTATCTATATTTGTCCCATAATTCTTGCTTGTACCTTCTCCCCTTTTTATACTTGGATATATCTCTTAAGTTCCAAGCTTATATCTTCTCCCCCTTTTTATATATAGAAAATACTAAGCTTATTTCTTCTCTCCAAGTATACATATATGTTTTCTCATCTTATTTGGCAAAAACTAAGCTTATATCTTCTCCCCCTCATGATGATTATGATCCATCGTGAATATCATGACCATATAAGCTCCAAAAATAGCTCCGGGTGAATAATATCCTTTGAAGTTCATGAAATTGAAGTCGAAATCATATTTTTTCTCTCTAAATATCAAATATTCTCCCCTTTATAAACAAACATATTCCCCCAAAATAACCCATAAGTTCCCTCAAACCAACAAACTTGATTGCTACCATTCCCGTGAAGGTTGAAAGGAAACTTTTGTCGTTATAAGATTCATTGAAGATGTCATGCTGGTGAAAGGTAGAGATGTTGTTGTTTTATGTTGTAGAAGATGAATGAAGAATTATCAGAGTAAGAACCATCTTCCACATTACTACGAAGATCATACATCACAAGATCATGCTTTGAAAATTCCCGATGAATGTTATTTTGAAATATATGATCAAATTAATATCTTGATGATAAGGATGCGGAAAAATGATCTTGAAATCCAAATAATCATTGATCCCGTGAACTCAGGGTAACACAAATATTCAATGATAAAATCAATGAAATGTCGTTTTGTGTTTTTGAAAACAAATTCTAAAGAAACACATAACACCTAGATCACATAGATTACTAGATAACATGTATTTGAATCATTAAACAATCAATTTCAAATAGTAACCTACGTTCAGCGTTGGCATGATGTTAGCACTGGTAGGATTTTTATTCAATCATCGTGAATACTATTTTATAGTAACACTCCAGAATGTTTCGGCATTGTCACGAAGACATCCAATGTCACGAAGACATGTAATTATGTACCGTTTTGTATCCCTGATGTTTAATACAAATGTACTTTGTGTCCTAAAGATATTTTCATTGAATATCATTTTGGCTCTTGACTGTTGTACGCTTTTAGTAAGCAAGGACTGGATTAGAATGTCCTTTGTTCCATACCAACATTCTCGGAATGAGAAGTTGATAGATTATGCGTTTAATCTCCGTGAGAGTGAAACAAATACTTTTTGAGAAGTACTTGAGTGGCTAGGAGGGGTTGTGCATTTGCATCACTGGGTCCATGATGTCTACTTCAATACTAGAAATCAACGAATGAAATCCGATAGCATATGAGTTGACCCGATTTTATCCTAGTTTAGAAGAAACACCCTTCATCTTTTCTTATAAGCCTCTCACTTTTCAACTCCAACCTTTTTCTTTGCTTAGCATTCAATTCTTTTCTTCATCAAATTCTTGTCACTTTTGAAAACTTTATCATTTTCATTCATTATTTTTCATTCAAAGGTTTATCACTTAAGTCCGTTTGGCTTTCAAAATATGTTGATTTACACCTCAAACTTCATTACCTAGACCTAACTTTCCTAAAGTGGAAGGAGACTTCGAGGATAGGAGTGTTTTGAGAGTAACTAAATCACATCATGTAACTCAATCAACATACGCTAAGATAATTTCGTGTGAATGAATATCCGTGAAAACCATGATGAAAAGATGAGATCGTATCATGAGATTTTGATAATATCAAGAGAATGTAGAACAATCACTCTATTTGTTTTCGTATGCGGTGGCATTTCTTTTCTTGCATACTTTTCTCTTTTTCTTTTCATGTTTCTTGATTTTGAAGCATATGACATATGCTTTTATTTTTTCAAGTATATGATTTCTTATTTCTCTCTTTCTATTTTTTTCTCACAAATCACTCTTTCTATTTTTAATCATTCTCACTAACATCATATGAAGAAGAAAAATTTAATCTTTGAAAGTTTTCAATCATTGTAAAGACACTCCCCCTTAACATACGCCGAGAAACATTTTTAACATAAAGCTAAAAACGCAAAAATACGAATATGTTAAGATGAAATGTAAACAATTTACCATTTCCTTAACTTTCTGAAGACTTTTCAACAAAACATACGGACACTCCCCCTCAAAAAATATTGTATCTTCGATAAAACCTTTATGAGGGAGTTCCTCTTTGCACTTCTGAGACCTTTATTTCTTTAGACACTTTTCATAAAGAGTACATCGATTTGAAGACCTTTTAAAAATGACTTTATCTTGAAAGTACCACATTTTAAAATTTGAATCGATTGTAACTCATCGGTCTTGAGATCATTGACTTTTTAAACAACTTGATTTTATCTTTTAAGTACCACGTAAAGATTTTGAAAAATATTTATCAATGACTCAAGTCAAAGAAGACTTCTCTTCTTTTTCAAAGATAAATGCACTTATGTGTACACTTTCTTTTCTTTAAAGCATGGGTTATGTACTACAATGTACACAAGCCATTATAGAAACAAAAAATCTTTTTGTATCTTCTATAAAAATTTGGTATATAAAAAAAACTGTCTTTTTTTTAAATATTTTATGGAAAAAAATCTTTTTGAATTTTCTAAAATTTTATATAGAAGAAATTTTTTTTGTCTTTTCTAAAATTTTTTATAAAAGAAAATCTTTTTGTGTTTTTTAAAATTTTATATAGAAGAAAATCTTTTTGTCTTTTTCCAAAAATTTTATAAAAGAAAATCTTTTTGAATTTTCTAAAGTTTATTAACAAAAACATTTCGTGGTAAAGAATTTATGTTTCACGACTCATCATACCCAACTTCTCGAGTAAAAACTTAAATCGAGCTTCAGGCAGAGATTTCGTGAATAAATCCGCAAGTTGATATTCAGTACCAACGAAATATAACTCCATCGTTCCTTTTTCAACATGATCCTTGATAAAATGATACCTCACATCAATGTGTTTTGTTCGAGTGTGTTGTACTGGATTGCACGAGATTGCAATAGCACTCTTTGAATCACAGTAAATCGGTACTTTGTCGTAGAAGAAGCCATAGTCAGTCAACTGAGTACGCATCCACAAAACTTGAGCACAACAGCCCGAAACAGCAACATATTCAGATTCAGCTGTAGAAATAGACACCGTAATTCTGCTTCTTGGATGACCAACACACCAACTTGTCACCTAAAAATTGAACACTGCCAGATGTACTTTTTCGATCTAAGTGACATCCTGCATGGTCTGCGTCTGAATAAGCAGTTAGATCAAAGCCAGAATCTTTCGGATACCAAAGGCCTAAATTAATAGTCCCTTTGAGATATCAAAAGATCCTTTTAACGGCTGACACATGATGTTCATTTGGGTTTGCCTGATATCTAGCACACATACATGTTGCAAACATTATATCTGGCCTACTTGAAGTAAGGTACATCAACGATCCAATCATACTACGATAATCAGTATGATCAACTGGTTTTCCAACTAAATCAAGTTTGAGTTTAGCTTGTTCAACCATGGGAGTGGGAACCGTATCACAATTTTCCATTCCAAATCGTTTCAAAATATCAAGAATGTACTTGGATTGATTTATGAAAATCCCGTTTGAAAATTGATTTACTTGGAGCCCGAGAAAGAATTTCATTTCTCCCATCATACTCATTTCAAAACGTTTTACCATTAATTCTGAAAATTTCGTGCAATATTTTGGATTCGTTGAGCCAAATATTATGTCATCAACGTATATTTGAATTAGCATTATATGTTTACCCTTCTTTTTTATGAAAAGAGTAGTATCGATTGAACCTTTTTGGAAACCGCTATCAACCAAGAATTTTGAAAGAACGTCATACCATGCCCGAGGTGCTTGTTTCAAACCATACAGAGCTTTGTCGAGAGCATACACATGATCTGGATATTGTTTGCTGACAAAACCTGGAGGTTGACCAACATATACTTCCTCTTTAAGAATTCCATTGAGAAACGCCGTCTTTACATCCATTTGAAAGACCGTGAAATCCTTATGAGCAGCATATGCAAGAAATAAGCGTATAGCCTCAATTCGAGCAACTGGAGCAAACGTCTCATCATAATCAATGCCTTCTTGTTGACAATATCCTACAGCTACAAGCCTTGCTTTGTTTCGAATAACCAAACTGCTTTCATCTTTCTTATTCTTGAAGATCCATTTGGTTTTGATGATAGTCTTGCCTTCGGGTCGAGGAACTAATCTCCAAACTTTCAATCTTGCAAATTGATCAAGCTCATCTTGCATTGCACTGACCCAATCAACATCTTTCAAAGCTTCAGCCACGTTAGCAGGCTCAATACTACTTAGCAAACATGCAAACAAACATGAATTTGCTATTTGTCCTCTTGTACGAACACTCGACTTCGGATCACCTATTATTTTATGAAGTGGATGATCCTTAGTCCACTTTTTCTCATGTGGGTAAGGTTGATAGAATGTATGAACATTGGAAGGATCATGGAACGTTGTACTTGCATCAAAGTAAGCATCTTCCAACCGTTCATTAAACACATTGTGTGACGAACTTGCTTCATTCACATTAGGAACCATGTTATTTGAAATCGATTGAGTATTTGTTGGAGGAACCATTACTTCTTCTGAACTTTGTTGAACGTCATCATTCAATGAAGATGAAGAAGATTCCTCTTGAAATGATTCAAACCACATGAAACACTTCTCCTTCGGCTAAGAAATTCATTTGAAAGTTTCAACATTTGTTGTCGGAGATTTTGTTATCTTTGAAGAATCAAAATACTCATCGTAAAAATTGTGAAATAAATCTTCCAAATTTTTCTTTGAAATTTCTAAAACTTGTGAAACCATTGGATTTGAAGATTTTCTCGTTTCGTTTAAATTAGATAATCGGGTTCTAAACTGAATTGTTTAGAAGCCATTTCTGAAATCTCATCAAAATTCACATTCACGCTCTCGTGAATCTTTCGAGTTCGTTTATTGTAAACTCTTAATGCAGCAGATTCTTTTGAATATCCAACAAAAACTCCAATATATTCCTTTTCCTTGAGCTTTCTAACATCATTATAATCATTGAGTAGATAATATCTGCAGCCGAACACATGAAAGAACTTGATGTTTGGTTTTCGCTTGTTAATAAGCTCATAAGGAGTTTTATCAAAATGTTTGTGAATAATTGAACGATTTTGTGTAAAGCAAGCTGTTGCGATGGCTTCAGCCCAAAGAAATAATGGTAAGTTTGCAAATGTAAGCATAGTTCTTACAGCTTCGACTAAGGTTCAATTCCTCCTTTCCACGACACCATTTTATTATGGCGTTCTTGCAGCTAAAAATTGTTGAGTAATTCTGACCTCGTCAAAGAATTTAGCAAGAGTTTTGTTCTTAAACTCAGTACCATTATCAGTTCGAACACGCTGAACTTGAAGTTGAAGATTCACTTGGGTTTTCTTGATGAATGAAATGATGACTTCAGAAGCTTCATCTTTTCGCTTTCCGTTAATACTTTCTACGCGCATTGGACCACACAAATCCATCTGAAGAAGATAAAGTGGCTTATTCGAAGCAAAAGCCATTTTGGACTTGTGATGTTTCTGATGAATCTTCCCTTGTTCACAAGCGGGTCATTTTGACTTTGTCTTTTTTGTCCGAGATCTTTAAACTTTAACCTTCCGTCTTGATCATCATAGCCACCTTCGATCTTGTGTCTTGACTCCCACATTGCACATACTTTGCATCATCTTGAAAGCTTGCTAACTCTCCCTTGATAGACTTGATATCTTTGAAGGAGAGATCCTTATATATCAAGTTTGTGCGAAAGTCTTTGTCTTTAATTCTTGAGCTTTCATGATCGTGAATCTTGATGCTTATAGAATGTCTTGTAGAATTGAGCAAGACAGTGGTAATAGAAATCCGACCTTCAGCAAAATGAGGCATCACCATCTCCATCTTATGTAGCCTGAAATAAAAATAGTAGCAATAAGTGGTGACGAATATGACTTTTGTCATTCATCAGATTATGGTTAGGATAACCTCCGATTCTGGTAGGACTGTTTACAGTATAAAATACTATACCTGTGATCAGTAGTATTCCAAAAGAATCCCTTTGACAGGGTTCAGCTCCAAAGCGTAGGAACTTCTAACACGGATTATAAAATATTGACATGCGCTGCTATTTTCTCATTTACCGAAACGTCTTCAAAGCAAACAACACGCAAGAGTGAATCAATAGTTACTATCTTTCTGATTATGTCTCAATTCATTACAGGGACCTTTATTGCGATACCATGTTTGACCCAAGCTTGATTTAATATAGAATCTTCGTAAGTCACCGTACCGCATTCTGTTTGATGATTACACTTGAAGGATTTCCATCGTTATGTAAATAGTAAATAGTATCACTCTGAATGTTCTGGCAGAAACATCAAGGATAATAGCGTAGGACTCTTGTCAATAGCTGTGAACTTAATGATGATCAACAAGTGTTTGTCATGGAATGTGTCTCTAATGAATATTATTTGATGAGCCTTTGGCTCTAGACTCGAATAGTCATTTTGGTTTTTAAGTAATCGGAGGCTGAAGCAGACTGTCACCTATTCAATATTAACTAACTCGGATGAAAAGTCAATAGAAGTCGAGTGTATCTCCTGACAAATGAGACAAGTTTTTTCTTTTAAGAAGCCCGAAATGGCTGGGAAGGTTGTGCATTGCATCATGGTCCAGATGGTCGTTCTTCAATGTCAGCAATCAACATTGAGAATATTTCCAGCGATATATTGACTCGGTTCTGCTAAGTTTGTGTAGAGGCTTACTTTCTTTAGACACTTTAACCATACATTTCTTTTTTCATTCTTCAACCCCTCAATGCCTTACCAAGACGTCATTACTAACACCTGTTGTGATTGTTCCAAGTGTTAGCTACATCTTTAGTCGGCATCTCCCTTATACATATTCATCTCCAATCATACCAAGACTGGCTATTTCCTAACTAGGAGTTCCTTGGGTAGATCCCTCCGTTTCTGGTTGATCATAGGACAAAATTCCTAACCTTACCACCGTTATACTTCATAAGCTCATGAAATAAGAGTTGTAGCGTATGAGATCGTAACCATAAACCGTTTCAATAAAATAAAAAAAAAAAAATAGCACATTGAGACTTTTAGATCACATTGTAATTACATTTCTCCCCTTATTTAAAATTATAAGTCAATTAGTTTTAAATACTGTGTGATTAAAATTTGTCTTGAAAGGCCATGGGAAATCTTTTACTTAGCATAAATAACATGCAAACATAAACTATGCTCCCCTCAATTTTACAAATGTTTGAAATCACACAAAAAATGATACCAAGTTGTAAATTGATATAAAGATTGAGGTTAGAACACTTAGTCCATCTATAACTATCATTAATATTTAATTGTCATTATTAATCTTGTTGTTAATTCAATAATGAGACTTTTGGAATGGTTTGAATACATAAGAAGGGCTTGAGATGAATAGTATCCAACTCAATTAAATGTTGTTTTTCAAAAACTCCACATTGAAAGATGAAGTGCTGAACACACAATTTTGAAAGATTATGAATCATCATTGAGAAATTATTGAAATTGTGTTCAACATTATGAAAAACATCATGTTAGAAATCTTCTCTCCAACTCAAGTAACGTACTTATGCGTGCATTATCCTTTTTCTTGAGTCTCAAAACTTTGATGTCTTTAAAACAGCCTCAAACCGAGAAAAGTTGAATTTCTCGTTGTTAGTGATAAAGTTATCTTATTAGATAAGTTTTCCTTTTAATTGATAGTCCTGGTTACGTACTGATAATTTACACATATCCATCAAGAAAAATAGAAATACATGTTTAAAGCATTTAAAACTCTTGTTCTAACTTCATTTACACGCCTCTGTCGATATTAATCGACTTTCTAGTACGTAAATGTTATCGATTCTAAGAGACATGTCGAGAAGAATATTTTTTTGAAACATTTTCTTATTTTTTTTTGATTGTATCTATCTTATTGAAATTTTATATTGTTGTGAGATACTTTCTTTTGAAATTTTATATTTTGTAATATACTTTGTGTAATAAATATGTACATGTTGAGTGTTGATGAAGGCATCAAGCAGATGCTTTTTGTCGAGTACACCTCCAGTTCTGCTGAGTCAAACATAGCAAACAATATTGTCAACAAGATACTGAAACCATTTGTCCTTCAGGAAGGGCTTTAGTAAATATGTCAGTCCAATTGGTTATTCAGTTCGACAAAGTACAATTCAAAATATGCCGTTTTCAACTGTTCTTTGATGAAATGATACCGAGTATTGATGTGCTTGTACGGGATGCTGCCACAGTTGCATGATATTGCTCATGGCTGACTGAGAGTCACAATACAACGGGTATTTTGGTTGATTGAAGCCATACTCTTTGAAGCGTGTACTGCATCCACATTACTTGAGCACAACTTGAAGAATAACCCCACTAATCAGATCCTATCGGATTGACATTGCAGTACAGTCTTGCTTCTTTGACATCCAGCTGACTAACTTATCACCTAGGAAGCTGTATTCCCTCCGTAGTGCTTTTGCGAGTATCACGCAACCGCAGGTCGGCATCTGAAAAAGCTGGTAGTGCAAAGCGAGAACCTTTCGATATCCAGAGTGCCCATGTTAATAGGTACCAATCTTAAGTATCGAAAGATCGCTTTTAACCTATTTGAGTGTTTTTCATCGTTCTTGCATGATATCTTGCACAATAACATTCAGCTGCACTCTGTCTGGTCAACCTAGAAGTCAGATACATGAATGTTCTGATTTTTGCTACGGTAAGTTATTTGGTCTACGGGGTATCACCAACACAATCTGCATCTAATTTAGTATTTGTTAGCCAATTGGTGTACCAATGCTTATGTCTTTTTCCATACCATGTTTTTTTAGAATATCTAAAGTATATTTGGCCCTGATTATAAAAATACCGCGTGGGGATTGTGGATTCTGAAGTCCTAGAAAAAAAAAAAAAAATTTCATTTCCCATTAAGGACATGCTTAAATCTATCGTTATTAATATTTCAAACGTTTTGAAAATTTAGGGTTGTGGAGACCAAAATAATGTCATCAACGTAAATTTGCACAAGTAGAAATGTCTTCCCGATTTTATCTGAATAAGGTCGGTCAAAGATACCTTTAGTAAAGACCTTTGAAATCAGGAATTTTGATAGTTCATCATACCAGGCTCTCGTGGGCTTTGTTTCAATCCATATAGAGTATTTTTATCCTTAGATGGTAAACATTTCTGGATGATCAGGATCAACGAATGCCGTCTGGTTGTGCAACATAAACCTCATCCTTCAATGGACCATTAAGAAATGCCATTTTCACGTCCATCTGATAAATTAGAAAAGACTTGTGATGCACATGATTCGACAAAAATCCTTACAGCCTCCCATGACGAGCAAACGTACAGAGCAAATGATATCTTTCAAAATCAATACCCTCTTGCCCTGAGCATAATCGCCTTATGCTACAAGTCGTGCTTTGTTGTAGAATTACAGATTGTCTTCAATCTTTTTTTGTTTTCCATAAACCACTATTAGCATTGATATACTTCTTTCAAAAGGTTGTCAATAGAGTTCTTAGACTCTGTATTCTGTCAAACGAAGAAGTTCTTTCCTGCATTGCTTCAATCCATGCAGAATCACCATTGCCTCCTTAATGGTTTTTTGGTTTCAGCAGTGCTCACGTTGATGCAAACATACCCATTTCAAGACATCGTTTCCATTTCGTCTTGTTTGCACTGGCTTAGATGGATTGCCATGAACTTGAGTTAACGGTGATCTATTGTTCCAGCGGTATTCAGAATCATTGAGGATGATGAAAGGTAGGAATATTGAAAGAACCAATATTGCATGAGGAAGCCTCAGCATTTCTTGTTATCGGTGTACAGAAAGGATTGGTAAATTCTGCTTGATTATCGTTGTTTTCCTCAGCATCAACATTTGTTAGAGTTGTCAATTCTGATGTAGGTTGAATATGCGTTGAAGACTTGTTGACACGAGAAGTACCATCATTGAAAAATTCATCGTACAAAGGACCGAAAAGAAGATCCAACTCCTGTTGTGATGGAACTGTTGTATCTGCTGAAGGAGAAACATTTTGTAGTTCTGGTGCGGGGTCAGGGTTGTCATAATCTGACGCCTTTTGTCGTTGGGGAACGAGGCCTGAAGTGTCATTAGCAACAGACGTCTCTGACATCTCTTTGATCTCATCAAATCTGAGATGGATGGATTCAACTATCAACCTTGTTCTCTTGTTGTAGACACGATATCCCTTTGACTGAGTGGAGTATCCCACCAAAATGCACGGATCCCCTTTTTCTTTCATCTTATCCAAGTTCTCACCATCTCTGGTTAGGTAACAAGTGCAACCAAAGATGTGAAGGTGTTTAATTGAGGGTTTTCTGTCATTAATGATGTGATATGCCGTTTTCTCATGAGTTGGGATGATGATTGATCTGTTTTGAGTATAGCATGCGGTTGCAATTGCTTCAGCCCAAAAGAATAAAGGAAGTTTAGAAGCTGAAAGCATCGTTCGAGCAGCCTCAACAAGAGTGCGGTTTTGTCTTTCGACAACGCCGTTCTGTTTAGGTGTTCGAGGTGTAGAAGTTTGATGCTCAATTCCTTCTTCTTTAAAGAATGCATTAAGTGTCTTGTTTAAGAACTCAGTGCCTCTGTCAGTGCGAACAGAAATTACTAGGGCTTGAAGATTTCTTTGGATCATCATGAGAAAGTCTTTTAAAACTTCTGGTGTTTCATCCTTGGAACGTAGAAAGAGTGTCCAAGTATATCTGGAGTAGTCATCGACAATTACCAGAATATATTTCTTCCCATTTATGCTAGCAACCCGCATTGGACCACATAAGTCCATATGAAGCAAATTTAATCGTCCTTTTGAACTTGGAACAGTCTTTGACTTGAATGAACTTCGTTTTGCTTTACTCACTTCATAAGAGGAACATAGTTGATCCTTGACATACTTTAGTTTTGGTAAACCAATCACAACATCCTTCTTTGAAAGCAAGTTGATGTAGTCGAAGTTGAGATGAGAAAGTCTTTGATGCCATAACCATGCTTGAGTTGGTGATGCTTTAGCCATGAGACAGATTGGAGTTGATGAAGTTGTTTCTTGAAGAGAAATTATATAGAGATCAGTTCCACAATTACCGGTTAGTAAGTCGTTTCCCTAAAGATCTCTAACAAAACACGTAGATTTCTGAAATGCAACCTCCAAATCCGCATCACAGAATTGACCAACCGAGAAAAGATTGTGATTGAGACCTTCGACGTAATAAACCCTTTTGATCGTTAGAGACCGATTTAAATATTTCGTGAAACATATTAATATAATTAATATATTATAAATATATTAATTAGATTAATAAACATATCCTCTGTGTATACGTGTGTGCCCTCATAGGCTCACATATTTTCGGCCGCATATATATTTATGATATGAACATATCCCAACATGCTTCCAAATGACACAATACTACTTTTGAGTACTTTGAGTTTAGAGATAACTTATGGGGTAAACATTTCACAAACTACAGCTTAAATAGCTGTTAAAAACAGCTTACAAAGCTGTTAAAAAATAGCTAGCAAAGCTGTTAAAAACAGCTTACAAAGCTATTAAAAAACAGCTTACAATTATCAACAACCAAGGTTACTAAATGTAACATTTTTAGCAAATTGGCCTTATTAGTCTTCTTATACAACATCCTATAGTAACTCTTTGAATTTGTGATAGTGGATTCTGATGCAACTGTTTTCTTATGGGGTGTTGCAACAGATTTGTTCGCTTGACTTTTGGGTTTTCTAGTACTAATAGGCACTACATTAGGCTTCTTAGTTCTAGCATTCACGTCTTTCAAAAACTTAGAAACACAAGCATCATGATTCGAATTAAACACACATTTTCCACAAGTAGCACAAACAGCATTAACATTCGAAGTTCTGGAATTTAAACTGTCATTACACGCAGTTACAGACTTTGTTTGATTAGAAATACTAGAAATCCTAGGGTGTTCTTCTACTTCAGTCTTCTTAAACTTCACATGACTAGTGTTTGGCACGACCTTATCTTTCATTTGATTGCTCCTAGGCTGTGGTCTGCTAACATTAGTTTTGTGAGCTACTCCTGTAGATGTAGATACGCGAGGATTAGTATTCCTAGAAGTCTGATTCAACTGTGGTGCTCTAGTTTGTGTGGTACTACTTGCAATTCGATACATGCCTGGTTTAATCACATTTGTGTTTCTTACAGCTTGCGTTGCTGTTTGAGGCAAATTCTGTGGAGTGACTGGTTTTGATAAACCCTCTGACTCATTAGTTTTTAAAACCGACTTTTTCTTTGCAAAATATTTTCTCTCAAGAGAGTCTGAAAAAGGAGCCGGTTTTCCTAAAACTGATGGTTTTGGAATCCTTTGAGCATTTGGTTGTCGAACAACAGATGGTTTATCAAACTTAGTGTCCACAGATTTTCCTTTGCATTTTTCAATGAGTTTCTTTAACTCACTTATTGCAATGTTCTTGTCTTGCAGTTGAGCTTTCAAATCTTGTATTTCAAAATATTGTTCACGTTCCTTTCGAAATACATTTGACGCCTTTTCTTTGCAAACTGTGTCATTTTTCAGTTGTTCTTGACATTGTTGTAAAGCGATTTCAAGAGAAATTGAGTGTTTTTCTAATTTAGCAAAACTCTGTAAAAGCTCAGTGTAAATCTCTTTACTTACAAATTCAGTTTGTTCAGAAAGCTTTTGTGCAAGACAGTCACATTCCCTGACTTTATGAAGATATAAGCATTGTAATTCAGTGATCTCATCTAAATCAGATGAAGATTGCAAATAAGAACACATAACATCTTTAGACACACATTCTTGCAAAAGCATATCATACATGTTGGAAAATTCTGCCTTATCAGATTCAAGTTCATCAATTTCATCTTCAAGAGATTCAACGTACTTTAAATCTGCATGCATTTCTTGCTTAAGTTCATGAACAAATGCGAAACTATCATTCTGAGTCTTAAGGGCAAGGGGCATCAAACATGTCTTAACTAGGATTTCCATATCTTGCGCAGTTGGGTTACGAAGATGAAGAAGGTCGTTTGAATGTTTTACCCATGCTTGATCGACAATTTCTTTTAGATGATTAATGTTATTCGTCATGACATTATATGCTTGTCTACTTTTGCTTATTGATTTAGACACTAGTAAGAAATCTATGTTTTTGAAAATATTTGGTTTTGTTTTCACAAATGATTTTCTCCACATTTTCTTTCTTATTTCATTTGCCTGTGCGAACTGAATTTCATAATGCTGAGTCGGGGGTTTAAAAATTTCATAAAGACTATTTAACTTTGTGTAGTCAAAAGGTTTCACTAAGTCTTTATTCAATTTTAATTGACTCTCGTTATCAAGAGTCAGAATCTCTTCCCGATTGGGGACAAGTCTGTTTGCAGGATCAGATTGGTCATGTGGGATCGCATACAAACATGGTATCTCATTTTGAGCCTTTTTGAAACAGATCTGGAGGTTGGGTATAATGAAATAAATGAATAGCCATTAGAGAATAAAGGTTAAAGAGATGGGAAGATGTGTGAGAAAATACACACACTTACACTTTTACAAAAGTGAGCTTTACCCCTCCATGGAAGTATGGAGGGGGTATTTATAGTCCTAGTGACACATAACTATCGTAGCTTGTCATTATTAGTCCCTACGTGTCACGCTATAAATAAACTAATGTAATTCCGTGTTTGTCACCATATTTTAAGGCTAACAACATGAAAGAACTTGATGTTTGGTTTTCTTTTGTTAATAAGCTCATAAGGAGTTTTATCGAAACGTTTGTGAATAATAGAACGATTTTGTGTAAAGCATGCTGTTGCGATGGCTTCAGCCCAAAGAAATAATGATAAGTTTGCAAATGTAAGCATAGTTCTTGCAGCTCGACTAAGGTTCGATTTCTCCTTTCCACGACACCATTTTGTTGTGGCGTTCTTGCAGTAGAAAACTGTTAAGTAATTCCGACCTCGTCAAAGAACTTAGCAAGAGTTTTGTTCTTAAACTCAGTACCATTATCAGTTCGAACACATTGAACTTGAAGTTGAAGATTCACTTGGGTTTTCTTGATGAGTGAAATGATCACTTCGGAAGCTTCATCTTTCGAACGAAGAAAGAATACCCATGTATACCGTTAATAATCATCGACAACAACTAACACATATCGCTTTCCATTAATACTTTCGACGTGCATCGGACCACACAAATCCATATGAAGAAGATAAAGTTGGTTATTCGAAGCAAAAGCCGTTTTGGACTTGTGATGTTCCTGATGAATCTTCCCTTGTTCACAAATGATATTTTTTGAATTTCATCTTAGGAAGACCTTGAACAAGATTGTTTTTTCACAAGGTTATTGATTGTAGCAAAATTCAGATGAGAAAGACGTTGATGCCACAACCAAGATTGAGAAGAAGCCTTTGCTAGAAGACAAGCCGAAGAATTTGATACGATTTCGTTAAGAGCAATAGTATACAAATTCGACGAACGATCACCGGTAAGCAAATCTACACCATCTTCGTTTCGAACAAAACATGTCGACTTTCGAAAGGCAACTTCAAGGCCCTTGTCACAAAACTGTCCAACGCTAAATAAGTTATGTCCTAGACCTTCGACATAGTAAACTTTCTTGATCGTCATTGATCCAATAACAACATCTCCATAGCCAGCAATCACCGCAAAATCATTATTGCCAAAGCGAACCGTTCCAAGAAACTTTTCCACAAAGTTCGTCAAAAGAGCACGATTACCCGTCATATGCTTTGAACATCCCGAATCGATGATCCAAAGACAAATCTGGACAATCTGCAATAAATAAAACACCAAAGACATTCAACAAACTTTGGGTACCCATTTGAAAATGGGTCCCGATGAGTTAGGTGTCTTAGAAATTTTATCTATTTGACGCGTGACTTTGGGAATCCATTCAGCTACGGGTTCAGCTAACGGTTGCAATTTAGGAAGCCACCTAAACACAGTTCTAGGTAAAGATTTATTCGAATTACTCCTAGAATGCACATTCAAAGAATCACGAGGCTTTTTCCTAAAAGGCATCTTGCTAACTTGAGATTTTCTAATACTTACATCATCAAAAACAAACAAATCATTCACATCACAAGAAGCATACAATCTAGAATTACAAGAAACACTCATAGCATCATTAGAAGCATGAGCACCTCTAGTGTCTTCATGATGAGAATTATTACATGACAACAAGTCTTTGCGAGAATATCGCTTAACATCTTTGTTCAATTTTGAATAACTAACAGAAGACAAATCAACATTAGAAGTATTAGACGACCCTTTTTCTTCTAATAACACCGCTAATGCTTAGGTCTTCTAACACTACTTACAGTGTCTAAATCTGGAAAATGAACAAAATCTCTATACAAGCCAATTACATCATTATTCCACTTGTTTGTCATTTTGTTTTGATGATGTTCTCTTACGTCTTTTTCTTTTTGTTTTATTTTCAACATTATTTGAAGCACAAGACGGTTTATACGCTGAAATTGGTGAAACACTTTGTGACACATTTATTTTAAACATTCCTGGAGCAATCACATTTGAATTCTCCAAATTGTCACAACCTTTTTCAACTTCATGACAATCATTTTCACTTTGATTTTTCTCGAATCAGAAATTGCATTTCACTCGACCTCGGAACCTGTTCTGATTTCCAAAGACTCAGTTATATCCAAATTATTCTTTTCATCTTCCCAAAAGATTCATTACTTCTTCTTCTAACTCAATATTATCTTTTCTAAAAAATCACTGTTGGAACATATGGTTTGAGTGAACTTGTTTGCTGAAACGGAGAATCAATCTTTTCAAAATCTGGATTTATTATCTCTTGAAAATAATCATCCGAAAAATTTATCTTTTCATTCACATAACTTGCATTCAGATTTCCATAATCATATGCACACTCAATTTTATTCTCTCTTGCTCTTTTAAATTTCTCAATTTCCAAAGCTTCATTCGAATGAGTGAGAAACATCGGAGTATACCCTAGACCAATAACCCTCTCATCGTAAAGACTAGGTCTCAAATCTTTTGCTTTACAAAAATAACTTGGATTTTCAAAACCTATTCCTTTTCGACCATCATACATTTTATCCTTAGAAGGCATGATCATATGTATTGTCTGACTCGTTTGTCCGATTTTATGAAGTTTGTTTTCACAATCATTCAATCTTTCCAAACACTTTTCAATTTCTAAATCCTTGTTACGCACACACTCTTCCAATTCTAAAATTTTCGTTTCTTTTTCTAAAATTTTCTCTTGAAGCCTTAGTACATTATTATTCATCTCAACTAACTGACGACTCATCTTATCAAATAAAATCTCTTGTTCATCAATCTTTTTCCTATGTTGTTTATCATTATCACAAAGAGCAGAATATCTAATCATATATTGATATCTTTCTTCCTCAAGTTTAGCATATTGTGCTTGACATTCAGTGTGAGTATCAATCACAACATGTTTGACTTTGAGTTGTTCTTGCAAAAGTTCCGTTTGAGCAAGCAAATCAACATTTGTTTCGTTCAACACTTTTATTTGTTCATTAAATTCATTGATTTTCTCCTTCAAAAGTGTTTACTATGATTCTTAAAACATCATATTTTATCCTGTAAATCCCTGTTTTGATTTCTAAATCATTGATTTGCTGATTCGCTTTCTCAATACGTTTCTGACATTTAGCGAATCTTGTGGTTAAACTTCTTAATCAATTTATCAACTAATATGACTTTGTCTTCAGAATCATTAGATCAACTTTTTGACTGATCATGACTGTTTGAGAAACAATATGATTTTCATTTAAAATTTTTCACTAGCAATTCAATTGCCTCATGAAAATTTTCTTGATCATCATCATTGTTCACAAATAACCCCTAATTAGTAAGAGTTATCATAAAATTCTGAAGTTTCATTTACAGATCACTTTTTAAAATCAATGTGTAATAAGATACCTCATCAATGGTTTCTTTAGCAGATGATGAACTTTCCTCTGAATCTGAAAGAATCTTTTCCATTTTAGCCATGAAGACCATATTTGCATTGATCTCTTGATCTGAATCACTACTAGACTCCATCCAAGCTTGGTCCTCAGCAAGAACACTTGTTCATCACAATCTTTCTTACAAGTAACATCTTTGTCTTGTAGAGTTGTAGTCTTTTACCTTTGCTTTCTTGCATTCTTTGGAAAAATATCCTTTCTTCTTGCAATTATTTCGACTTAACTTTGCTCATAACCCATTTCATCTCATCTACATGCACTTATCCTCTTTCTTTTCCTCTGACTTCACATACTCTGGTTTCTTGTTTGCTGAAGTAGATGCTGAAGAAGTTCTCAAATTGTTGTTTGTTGGCTTAGCATAAAACTTCTTTCGATTAAAAGCTTTTGCTAACAACGCGGTAATATTTTTCAAATCACTGATATCTTCATCATCACACTTCCTTCAGACTCTGATTGACCTGAACTTTCTCTATTGCGTTGTTCACTTTTGTTTTTCAGCAACCAATTCTAATGGATCTGAAGTACTCACAATACTTTCTTCTTATATCTCATAGCATCATTCACATCACCTTGGTTTTACTTCAGAATGTTATAAAGAGCATCAATATTTATATTCATTAAGTTTTTGGTTTGCCTCATTAGTGTACCATACTGTTTCCATTCTGGTTGCAGATTGTTTAAAAACTTGTAATTCAACTCACAATTATCTTTCTTATAACCACACTTCTTCAAATCATTAATCACTTGTAAGTAACGAAGATAAGTTAAAAGCAATTGTTCTCCTTCAGTAAGCTTGAAATCCTCAACTTAATATAAAATTAGCAGCTTTCCTATCTTGTTTCACCATACTTCAGAACCACGCATCTGCCTTTCAAGAGCATCTCTCCCATAAATCTTTAGCAGTATCGTTGCTATCAATAAGAGAATAAATGTTATTTGGAAGCCCTTGAATCAAAAGAGATCTTGCAAGACCGATCAATCTTTCGATTCTTTTTCTCTTCAGCATCAAAATTGGGGATCCTTAAAGTAGGATGTGCATTTGGTGCGTTCCATCAGTGACACTTGAGCAATAACAGCAATAGGTATCACCATTCTGAATAGAATTAATCATTGCTTCATCATCCGTTTTGCTCATCAAGATAGTCATACAACCTTCACGCATGAAAGTATTTCACCCCTGATAAAACAAGGAATCCGCATTGTCGAACCAACAGTAATCACGTCTCGACTCATCTTGTCTCGAACAAAAAATCCTGATAGACAACGAATAATCCGACAAGCGCCCTCAATTAATCACTTCAAACTAATTAACTAACTTGCGCAAACAAAAATTATTTAATTTGCAAGAAAAAAAATCCGTACAAAAAAAGAAAAAAAAAATTATCACTAAAATATTTAACACAAAATGTTAACTCAAAAAATTATCATAATAATCATCCTCAAAATCCGTAGAAACATCAGATTTATTACTTTAAGTTCCTCAAAATTAAGTTCTTTCAGGGGGAGTAGAAGAATGTCTCCCTCCGGGTCAAAGTCTGCATCATCAATTCCTGGTAGAATTGAATCACTTGTAGGACAAGCCTTGATTTTCTTCCAAAATGAAATCACCTCCCGGGTCAAAAAAACTCATCCTCATTAAGCTTGGAAAGAAGTGTGACTAGCAAATATGGCTCATCAAGTTTAGAAACATAGAATTCCTCGCTCTCGATGTCCTCTAACACCTCATTAAAAAGAGGATTTACGTCACTAGAGATGTATTCGTCATCAAATTCAAAAAGAGGATTCGAATAAATTTTAAAATTTTACTTCGGAACATCCTCCGCAGGAAGTGACTCGTCATCACTAGAGGTAAAATCATCATTATCATCAAAGAGAGGATTAGAGAAAGTCACGGAATTATCATGTAGGTCCTTATCAACAGGATCTAAATGAGCTTTAAACGACTTATAGTCCTTTGAATAAATCCAAAGATACTATGAGAGACAATGACTGTGAATATAAATATTGACGCGGAATATCAATATCTATACCAAGATGAACACAAGAACAAATACTCAAATTGCTATTACTATTACTATTTGATTGTGAATACTCAATCAGCCATATGCTTTACAATAACAATTCTATGATCCCTTTTATAACTTAAGAACCCTAAACGCGTTAAGAAGATAATGCTTATCTCTTCCTAATCACGCTAAATTGGATAACTATTACTAAAATTACAAACAGACTTAACTGTCTGACCAAGCAGTATTAACTTTAATACTGCCAGACTTAAGTTAAAGCTGGCAGACTTAACTTGCTCTACCAGACTTAACTTCTATACTATCAGTACTAACTATTCAGCTATCAGTACTAACTATTACTAACAGACTTAACTTTAATACTGAGAGTATTAAGTCTGTTTACAATATTTTCCTAACAATCCTCCCCTAACTTGATCTTCATTCATGAACTTCAAGTTCTTTCAAAACATTCTTGATCTTTAAATACTTTAAGCTTCACCTTGGGCTTTAGAGGATTGTCTTGAACTTCTGTCTTCAAAATAATATGTCTTTAAGTCTTCAAATCTTGACAGCAACTAGTCTTCATAGCACTTCAATCTTGACTGCAACAAAGTATAGTTTTTGGCAAACTACCAGCCATAAACGGATTTGTTGTGTCTTTACCATGAGCCGTTTGCTATGGACTAGCCAATGTTTAGGTTTGTAAGACCATGGTACATTGATAACCATATGATTTTGAGCAAATCATCAGCTATAAACGGATTTGATAACTCTTTACCAGCTAGCCGTTTGCTCTGGAGTAGCCATGCTTCAGTATAAATACTATGGTGCATTGAATACCATACAATTTTTGGTAAATTGTCAACCATGAACGGATTTGAGAGGTCTTTACCAAGCAGCCGTTTTGCTCTTTGACAAGTTAGACTTTATGTATTGTTAGACATGGTGAACCAAAGACCATTTGTTGTGTGGTGGTTAGCCAACACTCAAACCCTTTCTCCCTCTTCATGATCAGATGTGGCTAAGTCATCATCATTAGAATCTTCAAATTCTTCTAGCTGCTGTTTTACAAATTTGATCAGCTCCAAAGCCATAGTGCTTTCTTCTTCAGTTTCTAACTTCAAATCCAACATTTGTGAAAGCACTTCCTTGGTCAGAGGGTATCTGTTTTCTACAAGCATATGAATGACTAGTCCATTACTTGTCATGATAGTATGTACCCCTGAGGAACTATGTAATTTCCAGCTAATAGGCTTCCAATTTAGCTGTTTATCCCAAAAGTCAGCAGTATCACCTTGATTAAACATAATCATCAGATCTCCCCAAAGCATCTTATCAAAGCCTTCAGGAATTTCATCTTGATATTCTTCCATTACAAGCTCATAGACAGCCTTCAAGTCTTCTCTGTCAAAGATTGATAGGACTCCCATCAAGGTGCGGAAGAATCTCATATTTCCATTACTCCTTGTTACTCTATTCATATAGTCATCTTCCAAAGGTTTGGTGGGATCAAATTGAGGTTTAGTTGTGAGGAAGAATGACTGCCATTCAACAATGGGATATTGATGATCAAGTATCTCAACATCAACCACTTTATCTTCATCCGGAGCTATATGTAAGCACATATTAAGTGCACATCTTCTCTTGTGAGACTAGAGGTATACTTTCTTCTTTTTGCTTTTAGCTTCCTTCTTGTGCCTAACTTCCTTTTCTTTGCTCCTTCTTCCTCTTTAACTTCCTCATGGACAGATTCATCCTTCTGTTCTTTCTCTTTAACAGCAGCTTGTTCATTCATCCTTTTGATTGCTCTTTCATCTTCTTCAGATCCAATAGCCACAAAAGTCTGATCTTGCTTCTTATATCTCTCATACAAGACTTGGATCTCCTCAAAGGATTTAGACTTTAACTCAGCATGCTTCTTATTTGCAACATGTTTCAGATAAGTGATCATCTGATTTCTAAGCTGAGATATTGTTGGTGGCTTGTTTCTGATAGCAGCATATCTTTGTTCTGCAAGAAACTTCCTTTGGGCAGCAATTGTGTCATGTAGAAACTTTGCTCTCTCCTCAATAGAATATTGCTCCCTTTCTTCTTGTTGAATCTTTTCTGCAAAAATCTGATCTGCATTTAGTCTTGCTTGAATGTAGTCAAATTCAGTTGCAAGTGCTTCTTTTGCAGCTTCTTCCTCTTGCTCTACCAATCTTCTAGCCAGAAGTGCATCAAGATCAATTTGTCTTTGTGTTTCAGCATCCATTGTAGCTTGCAATCTTTGAGCTGCCTCTAAACCTGCTAGCTCTTGAAGCTCTTTTGATTTCTTTGATGCTTGAACTTCGGCTTGAAGGTCTTCTTCAGTCATTGGATCTTTTCCTTTTCTCCTTTGGACTCTTTCTGTCTCACCAGTATTAAGTTCAGCAGTATTAACTTCAGCAGTATTAACTTGAGCTGAAGGTGTACTACCAGTATTAACTTGAGTCTCAGCAGGTTCTTCAAAATCTAAGATTTTGGTAGGAGTTGGTGTAGATTTGGGTTTCCTTCTGTAAATCTTGCTACCAAGAGGGGCTTGTGATCCTTTAAATCCTTCAGAAGCTACGTTAGTTAAGATTTGTGCAGCCTCTAAGGTAGAAGGACTTATCTGATCTGCTTGAGCCTCCCCTGAATCCTTGCTCTTTTCAGGAGTAGCAAATGCATTTCCTTGATCTGTTTGAGAAGGAACTTCTTGATCCTGACCCTCTGCATCCTCAGTTTCCTCGCTTTTTCTCTTCTGCCTCAACTTATTTTCTAGCTTCTTGACCTTCTCTATCAGCTGGTAGGATTACTTGTTCCAAGAGTAGCTTAGTGTTACTCAGTTCCCCTCCAAGCTTACTTAAACAGGAAGAAATAATTTAGAAATCAAAAAGTCATCTAATGGTCTTTGATCCATTTATGTCAATAGTTTTATAAACTTTTTTATGTTACGAAGCCTTCAATTCTATGTAGTAACTTATGGTTAAAAAGGTTATAATTACGGAGTAATAGATTGTAACACGAAAAAATAATAAAGCCAATTAATCCTCCCGATGTGTCGTCGTGCCTAACCTACATATTGTCTTGTGAACATCGGTATTTTTTCAAAAGTGAAATTGGAGGGAAAACCAAAACCCTCGTGCATTCATAATCTTTCAAATAACTAACTTTTTTACGGTTGCAAAACCGGCGTGTTAATTAACATAAATTAATCATAGTTGTTACTTGAGTGATCATTTTCATTATAAGCACAGACGGTCATAATTGAGTCGGAGGCTATATGCAGGTACATACGCTATAATAGATTTTGGATTCGTCACTAATTTGCGGTAAAAAGAAAGATGCATTTTGCTTAAAGCATATAAAAAGCTGTGAAAATTGTAAAATTCCTTTCAGTGTTAATGATTTGCTTACATCGTTACAATGATTTGCTTACATTTATTTTCTGTGAAAGGTATATTTTCCTAACAATCCTCCCCTAACTTGATCTTCATCCATGAACTTCAAGTTTCTTCAAAAACATTCTTGATCTTTAAACACTTTAAGCTTTAAGAGGATTGTCTTGAACTTCTGTCTTCAAAATAATAAGTCTTTATGTCTTCAAATCTTGACAGCAACTAATCTTTAACTCTTGTATCAGCAACCTTGACAATGTTGTACATCAAAACATAAAGTTTCAGTCTATTCTCATCACTTCCAGGTGTGTTAACTCCTGTGAGAGGTGAATCATTGAAAATTTTAAATGGATTTGATGTCTCTTTACCAGTTAGCCATTAACTCTGGAGTAGTCAGTTCTTTGGCCACCAGAAAGGTGTATGTCCATGGTCAACTGAAAACCATTTCAACTCTCAGTACTTGAAACATTGGTGAGTTGAATACCATATGGTTTTTGGCAAACCATTACAGCCATCAACGGATTTGATATGCCTTTACCTGTAGCCGTTTGCTCAGGGCTAGTCAATCCTTTGGCACCTAGAAAAGGTAAATTCCATGGTGGATTGAGAACCATGTCAACTCTTTGTACATGAAACTTGGTGAGTTGATATACCATCCACTTTTTGGTAAAGTGTCAACCATCTAATATGGATTTGCAAGTCTTTACCATAAGCCATAATCTTATGGACTAGTTATGGTTTTTCCACAGCCTTTACCACAAGCCATAAACTTATGGGCTAGCCAACTCTTCACTTTAACAGATATGGTATGTTGAAAACCATACAACTTATTTGCATGTTGTCAACCATAGAACGGATTTAAGAGGTCTTTACCAAGCAGTCATTTTCTCTTGGACTAGTTAGTTCTTATGTCTGTTAGACATGGTGAACCAAAGACCATTTGTTGTGTGGTGGTTAGCCAACACTCAAACCCTTTCTGCCTCTTCATGATCAGATGTGGCTAAGTCATCATCATTAGAATCTTCAAATTCTTCCAGCTGCTGTTTTACAAATTTGATCAGCTCCAAAGCCATAGTGCTTTCTTCTTCAGTTTCTAACTTCAAATCCAACATTTGTGAAAGCACTTCCTTGGTCAGAGGGTATCTGTTTTCTACAAGCATATGAATGACTAGTCCATTACTTGTCATGATAGTATGTACCCCTGAGGAACTATGTAATTTCCAGCTAATAATCTTCCAATTAAGCTGTTTATCCCAAAAGTCAGCAGTGTCACCTTGATTAAACATTATTATCAGATCTCCCCAAAGCATCTTATCAAAGCCTTCAGGAATTTCATCTTGATATTCTTCCATTACAAGTTCATAGACAGCCTTCAAGTCTTCTCTGTCAAAGATTGATAGGACTCCCATCAAGGTGCGGAAGAATCTCTTATTTCCATTACTCCTTGTTACCCTATTCATATAGTCATCTTCCAAAGGTTTGGTTGGATCAAATTGAGGTTTAGTTGTGAGGTAAAATGACTGCCATTCAACAATGGGATATTGATGATCAAGAATCTCAACATCAACCACTTTATCTTCATCAGGAGCTATATGTAAGCACATCTTTAAGTCATCATCTTCTCTTGTGAGACCAGAGGTATACTTTCTTCTTTTTGCTTTTAGCTTCCTTCTTGTGCCTAACTTCCTTTTCTTAGCTCCTTTATTAGGAAAATATTGTAAACAGACTTAATACTGTTAGTATTAAAGTTGAGTCTGTTAGTTATAGTTAGTACTGTTAGTATAGAAGTTAAGTCTGGTAGAGCAAGTTAAGTCTGCCAGCATTAACTTAAGTCTGGTAGTATTAAAGTTAATACTGCTGGGTCAGAATGTTAAGTCTGGTTGTAACTTAATAATGTTAGTATTAAAGTTAAGTCTGTTAGATATAGTTAGTACTGATAAGAATAGTTAGTACTGTTAGTAGTAGAAGTTAAGT